>JAKKPZ010000370.1:0-45878 GCA_022814885.1 Ditylenchus destructor
TTTTTTGGCAAGATATAGTGTCTCGAAGTATGTAACTCAATGCGTTTGGTATGGAAAATAGGCGAAATATGTCAAGTTGCATGTGTCAAGTCACATTTTGCCTATTTTCGTAAATGCGTAAAGTGTGTCAACTTTGAGACCCTATATCTTGCCAAAAAAATGACCTAATGAAAATTTGCTTGTTCAGAATGGCAGAGTAGGTCTTTAATTTCAAATTTTTCGAAAAAACCAGAAATCTTGCGCTGATTTTTTGAATCAAGTTCGTACCGAAGGTATTGTCGCAAATTTTTAAGTTTTTCGCTTCGAGTCACCATTTTAAATATTCTCAAAATTTTATTATTATTATCACAATGAACAAAGTTAAAAATTTTCACTCTCTCTAAACAATTTTATCATACATTTCATTGTTTTCTCTAATAGTCAGCAAAAATGCTGGACTTTAATTCTTTAAACCAAATACTCTTCAAAATCCAAATGTCTTGTCACGAAATAAAGCTCTTTCAAAATCCTGCTCCATACTTTCAAAATTTATTGTAGTGATACACTCTCTTATACAAAATGTTCAATTGGGATCTCTCTGAGGATGCCTAAACCCTTTTGGACTATCTTTTTTCAATAGAATTTCATTGTCAGAGATTATAGGCGAAACAATGAATTCAAATTTTCACTCAATTTTCAAAAACTTATTTACAATTTACTGTATTTATGCCCAACCCATCAACTTCGGTTATTTGGGCGGTGACACTCGGTCCTTCGGGGCTCGTTCCGCAAGATTCACTTCGGTGATGAAGCGTTATACCATATACACTTGTCACGCCGTCCTAGACGGTTCAAATTGTCTTTCCTCCTTAACCGGATGGATTGATAATTTTCACTAACTTTATCCACCAAAATATCTACAACACATTTACTATTATAGCAAATCTGAAGGCTGAGATTGTGGGCTACAAACTGTATATATATAACTCGTTGCAAGATAAGGAAATTCGATAAGGAAATTATTTACGAGTGTAATTTGTCCGCGAACTTATGACTCAACCAAATATATCACTTCATAAAATATTTAAAATGCAATTATTATATATACTAACTAGCTTGGGAGAGCCGCGAAGCGGCTCTCCCAAGCTAGTTCCGCGGGGAGCGTGCATCAGCGGCGCTTCGCGCACCGCCATCAGTATGCCCTCTGCTGTTCTGCGGGAGTAAGGGTTGTTCGGGAGTAGAGCAGCATGAGACTATTTCGGGCCTTCGGCCCTCAAGCAGTAAGCACCCCTAAGAATGCCTCAAAAACACCGTAACGGAGAAAATGCACCCCTAAGAATCGACCTTTCAAACATTTTCGTCTAAAAATTTCGTCTAAAAATTGCCATTTTCTCCGTTACGCTGTTTTGAGGGCATTCTTAGGGGTGCATTTTTCCTTAAAAATACACTTTTGTCTAAATTTGTCTAAATTTAGATCTCAAATCGGTCTAAAAACCGGTTTGCGGTCTTCCTTATAGCTGTCTTAGTCCGTAAGAAAAAAAACCCGGGCTCTATATCGCGATTTAGACCGATTTAGAGCCCGGAGAAAAAAATCTAGACACAATCCTAATACTATAATAGATATATTATTTGATATATATTATCGAGACAAATAGGCCCATTTTTCCCTAGTGGTCCGCGGGGGAGCCGCGGACCACGTCCCAAATCCAGGAATTTCCAGATTTTCGGGAGCCATAAATCCCGTAAAACGCACCCGGCGAAACCGGTACCAATCGTCTTGTCTCGCCGAGAGGAAGCGATTGTCGTATCACACGCCCGGATCCGTGGCGCGATCGAAAACTTGCCCTTTTACGTGACCCACGTGACTTACGTAAGTCACGTTTTCACGTATGTCACCCCCAATTCTGACATTGACAACCCCCCTAAAATCATGGGTTTTGGGGTGTTCTCGCGAGTTTGGGGTCCGGGAGCGTCGAAAGGCGGGAAATCCGTTTGGTATCGAACTTACACAGTACGCATTAGAGGGACTCGATACAGTCAGAACACAGACAAATTTCTGAAGAATATTAAAAGTAAAAATTCTTTCCAATACAAATTTTTTAGCTTTATCTAGAATTTGTTTATCCGGGATAAATTAGCTTTGACAAATATTTTCGGATAATGTAAGAAAAAACAAAAGTCTTAGCTCTACTACATTTTAGCTAATTATTCCATAGGACCCCCCAGCGGCTACGCCGCATGGCGGCGCCCATGATCATCCACGGGGGGGGGGGAGGGGGGGTCGTAGGGGGCCACAGGGGGTCGTCTGGGGGCTGAAAATGGTACCAATCGTCTTCTCTCGTCGAGACGAAGCGATTGACGTATCACACCCCCCAAATCCGAGTGGGGCGTGAAAAGTTGCATTTTCTGGCCCCCGGGGGGTAAAGGGGGCCACAGGGGGGTCGCCGTAAAAAAATTTTTGCAGATTCGTTCTTAGAATTCTAAGGGGAGCATTTTGACGTATCATGCGTCCAGAAAGGAGCTGATCCCGAAAAGTTTTCTTTGTAGCGCAAAAAGTGGCATTTTTGGCACTTTTTTGCCCAAAATGCCACTTTTTGAGATCGCCGTAAAAAAATTTTTGCAGATTCGTTCTTAGAATTCTAAGGGGAGCATTTTGACGTATCATGCGTCCAGAAAGGAGCTGATCCCGAAAAGTTTTCTTTGTAGCGCAAAAAGTGCCATTTTTGGCACGTTTTTGGCCAAAAATGCCCTTTTTGAGATCGCCGTAAAAAAATTTTTGCAGATTCGTTCTTAGAATTCTAAGGGGAGCATTTTGACGTATCATGCGTCCAGAAAGGAGCTGATCCCGAAAAGTTTCCTTTGTTTTCTCGCTTTTCGTGGCGGGACCACCCCAAATCTGACATTGATAACCCCCCCTAAAATCATGGGTTTTGGGGGGTACTCGCGAGTTTGGGGTCCGGGACCCCCAAAAAGTGGGAGATTCTATTCGTGGGGGACATTCACCTATCAACTTAGAGGGACCCGATTGCTAATTTTCTGCGTTGATTGAATTTCATATAAAGTTATGTGGAACATGTAGAATAAAACATACTTTGCACGACACTCATCGATGCCGAAAGACCACCCATGATTTGATCCTTGTTCTGCGACAATTTGTCCATCATATGTTTGATTGGATCCATCTAAAACTATATGATTTAGAACTAACAGCACTTTTGAAGGATTGCAACATATCGGTCGTTCATAAAGTTCTGATGGTCTGAGGTTGGGTTGCCACAGTGAATATGGCGCGAATTTGAACGGACTTTTTTGAAAAGATGAAATAAAAGGCTTTACAATGGATAAACGGATAAACAAATTTTATTCGTCAAAAACCCTATATTCTTTGTCAATATGGCACATTTTTATAGTACCATATATAACTCAATTACTCCCTTTTACTATTACTTCGCACAATAAAATTATAACAGTGGCTCACCATATGCTTAACTTTATCCATCAATTTATCCATGCAATTCTTGGTATCGTCTTTGGAACATCCCATTTTTTCGAGCAGCAGCTTGACAAAATTCGCTGCTTCCGGGTTTTTTAAATAAATATTTGGGTACAAAAATTCAACTCCGAAAATATATTGTACCATGAAGTTTGCCGAGAAATTCGTCCATGTCCTTCATTTTGAGGGACTGTCCAAGCACTTCCATTGTATCCTACAGTATACAGTGTAATGCTTCATAATATGAACACAATGACTTCCTTGTTTTCAAGTTTGTCAAATTTATCCTTCTCTTCTATGTTCGCGGACTGACATTTATGCATTTGAATTCGCGCCATTTCAGTTTAGCCCCTTTAGAAGGGGGCTAGCATTTTTCACACAGCCCTGTATCTCGCTGGGAGCTAAATCCCCCCGGAAACCACAAACTCGTTTCTATATAGCGGGACAAGATAGCGCTCTTTTCTCCGTCTAGAAAAAGACATGTTAGCAAAGAAACGTAACTTGTTATTGAAAGCTTGTCCATGAAAACATGAAATACAAAAATTGTAGCTTGTAGTCCAAACATTGTAGCCAACTATAAACTAAAGTCATTCGAATGTTATTCTATGTGAACAAATATTGATCTGGTTATTCAAAAAACTTTTCAAACTCGCATGGAATGTTTGTTATGCCAGACCTGCCAAATAAAAGTAAAAAAGTAAAAGCAAGAAATATTGCATGAGCGAACATATAGCATAACATGCTATTTTATAGGACCAATATTGTTCTTGTTTCATTTCAAGCTATACACTACCTGACTTCTTGTTTACCTGACTATTTGTTTTTGATTCAGTTGATAAAGTGTTCATATTCATATCAACTTTTGATTCTTCATTATTCCGTTATGCATTTTCTAAAACAATAGTGATTAGAGTCATATTGGAAAATAATTAGGATGAGTAAAGTCTGAAGCTTTGCATCAAACCCACAATATCCCCCCAGTAAGCTAAAGCGGATTCTCCGTGACCTGGAAAATTCAAATTTGAATTCCCGCCTTTTGGCATTCTGTATTTTTTGCCGCTGATGCACGCTAACCGCTTCCTAGCGAAGTGAGGGCCGCGAAGCGGCCCTCACTTCGCTAGTGGTACTTGATTCTGATTCTAATTCAGATCCAGGGCGCAAAAAGTCCCTCCAGAAAATACCGGAATGTCGTTGTGAGAAACCCTGTGTGAAAGCCTCTCATAAAAAAACCCTCATGTGAAAACCCTTGTGAAAAAGTTGATATAGGTAAGTAACATCAAATTTTGCCAGGAGAGATTAAAGTACATTTTTAGAGTAACTTTGATGCGGGGAACTCGAATTTTAAGTTAATTTTTTACGAAACTCAGGATTTTAGCGAAAAAAATAGATTGTCCGACCCGGGAATCAAACTAGAGACCGATTATATAGACAGCTTATATCTCGGCTTGGTGGCCGGCTCAGCAAAAACCGAAATTTGTGTCATTGAGTTACTTTTTGATAATCTACCGATTGCCAACGGTCAAATTTCAAAAGCTTACTTCCAACCCTATGCCTCTCCTTGTTAGATTCCAAAAAAGTGAGCCTGAGCCCCGACTTCGGACTTAAATTCAAAATTCCTTTCCCAGGCAGATTCTGCGAAATTTGTTCTTCGCATGGTAATCCCCTACTAAGTATATGGGAAAAGAGGCCAATTCGCGCAGAGGAAAAGTTGTGTGAATCCTGGAGATGCAACAAAGGCTAACTAATGGCGGCACTTCCGGTGGTATTTAGTAGGGAATTGGGTTAACGTTGCCTTAACACTTTCCCATACGAATGTCACGTAATATTGTGCCACCCTGTATATTACTCGATGTGTAGGTTTTAACCTACACTCGAACCTACTAGAACATTTTGGAACATCTAGAAGGTTCCAGGAGCTTTAAAATGCGAACTTTGAAAACGGCCTTCAAATGTCCGTGTCCGAGGTCGAAAGCTGAGCCGGGCTTGGAGATGGCTTTCAACTTAGACTCGACATTTTCCCTTTGATATATTTTTGAAAAACTGAGCCTGGGCTCAGATTTGTGGATACGGACACAGGCTGAGTCGGGGCTCAGACTCAAAACTTGAGTGGATACAGGCTCTGGGTCCTGTATCAATCAAATTTCGAGGTGCTGAGATTTCGCAATATTTCGTAAATGATGATTTGGGTTATGGTATGCCCTTTTTATAAGTACCCGAAGAGAGACTCTTCCCAGTATCCAGGTCATACGAACGAGGAAACAGTGCCTTTTTTGCGCTCCCAGAGAAATTTTGGAGAGGGCCAGCGAAGATAAGTTGCCACAAAACATGGCGGAAAAGATAAAGGATATGTTATGGAAGTGACAACGAGATAGCTCAGCTTTTGGGACCTAATGGATCTTAAGAAAAGCGCCATTGTGTGCGTGTGTGATAATTGAATTTTCGAGTGCCCCCCCTAAATTTGGTGTCAATCGACTCCCCTGAACGAGTAGGTCACGAAAAACCAGACCCTGAGTTCGAGAAAGCGTAACATCAAAAGTTATGAGTCATCAAAGTTGCCTGAGGCTATAAAACGTAAATCGCGATTCCGACGTCAGACTTGGGCGAGTGATAGCTCAAATGATAGCCCTTGAAAAGTTAGGAATTTAGAAATTTTTAGATCCAAAATTTGAATATTTGAATTCGCGCCAAAACCGAAAAACGTGTTTTTAAGGGTTTTGACCAGGGCAAGTTATGTTTTTTATGTTCCCAATCGATTTGGGAGGCAATTCTGGACCACTTTGCGTTTTACACTTTTTGATTTGGCGCATTTAAAAAAAAGCCACTTTTTGGCCAAAAAATCGGGTTTTTTGATGCAATGTATCTACGGGTCTGATTTTTGGCACCCGGGGGTTTTCGGATGCGCTGAATCCGAATATGACGTCAGATTTCACATACCCCGACGCTCTCGCGCCAGATCCAAGGCTCCGACGGTACGGCTCCGTACGTTATCGAGGCCGCCGAAGGCGGCCGAGATCTTCACGAACCCAAACCAGTACTGATTCTCACGTCTGGGTCGTAGCGAGCGAAGCGAGCGGAGACACAGCATGACTCACGCTATGTAAAGGAGCGCTACGGATAAGTGTGGATTTGTGGGTCGTTTTGGGGTCCGAGCGGCGCGAAGCGCCGCGAGGACCCCAAAACGACCCACAAACCCACAAATCCACACTTATCCGTAGGGTTCCCACCAACAATAAGTAGGTAAATCACGCTTAGGAACAACCCAATCTGACCGCTGATGGCGGTGCGCGAAGCGATGACGAACCCAATCTGACGCTGTGCACGCTCCGAGTGAATTAGCGCCGCGAAGCGGCGATAATTCACTCGTGAAGAAATTAAAGACCAAAAAGTTTAAGCCTTTCCGTTTTTACAAAATTGGTCACGTATTCTGGGTCGTGACATTAAAGTCTACGACTTAATGAACGTTTTAGCATAGTGATTCACATATAGATAAATCAAAATGAATCAAATTAGTTCCCCGCCCGGTGGTTTTGTGTCCGTTGATGAAATGATAGTGTTTTCATCTCAGATTTGTATTCTTCGTTATTCCTTCGCAAATATATTCCTTAAAGCATCAAAATTTTAAATTATATGATAGAGTCCCTGTCGTCGCGTATGTAAATTTCAACATGGCTATTTTCAGACAAGCGATATATTAACTACTGACTATGATCTTTACTCTTTTGGTTGTTGCATTGGTGTTGATGCAGCATGTTAAAGCAGATAAAGACCCAGGTAAGGGAATTTAGTTGGAAGCAAGTATCGTAACAAATATCGGCGCAAGACAGGTATCGATCAACTCACCGAATAACGCTACTTTTGACGTTTTTCAATCGGTACCACGTTTTATTTTCAACAATTCAAGTCAAAAATTGCGCAAAACCAGGTTTTTGGAACCATCGAGAATGTTCTAGGTGTTTTGAAAATATATTTAAAAAATTGAGAAAGTATTCTAAACCCTGATCCAATTCGAAAGGGCGCGAAAAATGTAATAGCATATGAGCCTAAAAATCCGACAATTGGAACACTGAAACAGCAAAAGCAAGGGTTAAATTTTACCATTATAGAGAAACGGTTAGACGGGATGGTTAAATGGGAATGAATTGGGAATTGGAGCTCGCAAAATAGGGGAATTGGAGTTGGGAATGAAAATAGGGCTTATTTTGGCGGAAAACCCGAAAAATAGCAGTTTTTAGAATCTACAATCAATTTTCGTCCTTGGCAGACCGCTAGTTACCACATATTAGGTAAAAATTGAGGTAAAATAGCGTAATTTTACTTGAAAAGTTTATAAGAATAAGTATAACACAATTTTTTTATAAAATTGGCCATTTTTCACAATATGTGATAAAACGTCCCAGGTGATGAAACGTCCACATCCCTGACTCAAGATCCCGTGTAAAGCCTCAAAATGCCAAATATGCAGTATGCCAAAGTAGCCATAATAGGCATATTTAAATCGAATTTCGTAACCAGAGTTGCCTGCAATTGCGGATTGCAACAATTTCGACGGGATTGTTAGATTGGGCCTGTTTCTGCCACAATCCGCAAACTTTAAGCACCCCTAAGAATGGCCTCAGCCGTGTCCGATAGGCACGGACGAGGAAAAAATTTGAAAATTTTGCCTCAACATTGAAAATTTTCAATCAAAATTTTCTCCAAGCTCACTAAATTTTTGAAAAATTTTCGCACTGTTTTTCCTTTGATTTTTCCTTTGTATCCAACATTTTTTCTAAGTTTATTCGCCAGCGATTTTATCCTTTATGTTTACTGTAATTTTAGATCCCGGCGCAATTTAATATGGCAATTTTGGAAAAATTTGGCGGAAAAATGAAAAAAATTAGAAAAAATTGCAGAATGCGGAAAATTGCGGCAATTTTCCTATTGCGGATTCCGCAATAATTATTTTGTTGCGAATTGCTCATTGGGAAATCCCGATTGCGGGCAATCTGCTCGTAACCACCTCGTACAATTTCGTATGACCCAATAATATGCCTATGCCTATACCCTATAGCGCAGGTCTGTGTCTGTCTGTAGCCACCTGTTTTACACATGGCTGGCCGAATGTAACTTGGGCAAGTAGTTAGGCTTGGTGAGTTATGCTAGCAGGAATTTGTGCAGCCCGATCGGTACATTGGGTTGAAAGTTTCGGGATTGCCTTAGGACATTGGGGAACCATGATACCCCCTCATGGATTTTGTGTGGCGCATAGGCTTAGTTTCCAAATCAGGGAGGGAATGTGGGCCGGGGCCCGCGGGGGCGGGGCCCGCGGGGCAGGGAATCTTTATGTAAACATGTTTATGACAAGAGACTGACAACACCCCGTTGAAAGCAGGGGCCAGGGGCATACTGATATGGGGTTTCTCGAGGCCGCGCCATGATGACGCGGCCCGCTGCTTCTAGTATAATAATTAACATACATGTATTTAGGATGTGTTGTAAAAGAATATGGGAAGAAATTAAAATGCATGAATGGAGAAACTGTATATGGTTATTTGCACTATTTGACACCTTATGAGGGAACTATAGAAATTTATATGTTTCAAACGTATACGAACTATCTACGAAGAGGAGTGGGCACTGCTTTGATGAAATATTTCATAAATCATATTGCACCTGGTTGCCAAGAAATTAGAGTGTCCGTCACGTATGGCAGAGGAAACAGAACTGCAGAGGCATTTTACAAAACATTTGACTTCGATTGGGATGATTACAAACCTGATGTTATGGTGCGCAAGTTGTGAATTGTTCAATGTTTACCAATGATCAATTTACCCAAATACTAAACTTCTGGGACTGGTTGAGATTGTATTCCGTTTTCATCGCTTTTGTTCATCATTTTATGGTCTATGCAAAGGTTATTCGTGTCACAGAAGTCATTTTTATCACAGATTTGGCACCGTTAGTTCGGCACAGGTTTAGGCCTGGTACGCGACAGTTCGTCCCCAGGCACATCGTACCTGGGACACTTCGCCCTCAGGGCACTTCGCTCCCCCGTATATAAAAACATTCTAGAAAGTTATAAACGGTTCTGTAACATTCTAGAAGCGTATATTTACATAAATTCATTCAGTCGTACTTTGAATCAATGCCCCATCATAAAAACAGTGCCCCAGTGTTGATTTGAGGGGTTTCATGTGGGAGCTGAACTCCTAACGGTCTTCTCAAGGTTGCTCTAAAGTTCAAGCTAACGGATCCATGACTATCGTGCCCTATGTAGCAGTCGGGCACCCGACTGCAACTATTCGCTCCCTTGCAGCGTGGCCCCTACTCGGATTTTGATTTTGGGTGCCGACGTTTTTTGGGTCTTGCCTAGACTCGAGAGTGTGGTGAGAGAGTTGTTAGAGTGTCAGAAAAAAATAATGCCTGTTACATCTCCTCTTTAAACAAATTCCCTTAAGAAAACGAGCGAGCTAAACGACCCGGAATTAACTTTTCTACCAATTTTTAACTTTTCTCTGCTCCGAGACTGACGCTCGAACCATGACGAGACTATCTGAATATGATCAAAATTTTATTTAATGTTCAGATCGGTGACAAGTGCAAAGGATTAATTGCAAAAAAAGTTCATTCATACTCGCATAATTATTGTTTTAGTGGCAACATTGATCTGGTGGGGGTGACGTCATATTTGTAACGCCGAACATCGCCGAAAAATGAGTGCTGATTGTTTCAAATAGAATTAGTTTCCATCAAAAATTTAGTCATATTATTATAGTCGGATTATGACGCGTGTTGCGACGCGTTAATCCGTCGACATCCCACCAAATTTGGATTACGCAGCGTACAAAATAGAACAGAGCAAAATTTTCGTATGACTTGATCATGGCTGAGTATCGTATAAAAGTCTGGAGCAAGTAAAAGCAACTAAAAGCAGGAGCAAATGGGTTGTATTTTTTGCAAAAGAATCCAATGACAGTTCAGATTTGTAAGAATTATTTACCATGTGATTTTTGAATAAGGATTCAAATCAACATTCTTTGAAGTGCATTTTTCAAAATTTTATCGAAAATTTTGAAAACCATAGGAGACCCTCTGGTTTTTTAGCTTCCGAATTTCGGGGGAGGGGGTTACAACCCGCCTAACCTCCCCTAGTTACGGGCCCTGACTAAGAACACTGTACCTGTTCTGTAACTGCGTTCTCTTTTGCGCAATAAAATTTCATTTTTCATGTTTTCTAAAAGCTTTCGAACTATTTTTGACCAAAATTTCAGCAAAATTCTGAACCTATAAGTCAACACATCACGAATTTTATTGAGATATCTGACATTTTTCTCCCGAAAGGATGATTTTGAATTTTTTCAATTTTTACATAATATTTTACTTTCTGAGAAAAATGTTCTATAAAAGACATACCGTATTTTCTCTAATTAAGCCCCCGGGGTCTTAATTATTTCAATCCCCCAAATTCGGGCAAAATTTTTCTCTAACCTCTCACTTTTACCCGCTATTTCTCTTTCTCTAGGGGGGGCTGAATTATAGGGGGGGGCTCAATTATAGGGGGGCTCAATTAGAGAAAATACGGTATATATTTATATTTTTCTGTAAAAAATAGCAAAAATTTCTGCCAAAATATCTTCTATGGGTAATGTAAGATAGTGAACATTTAAGATCTAGGCTTAGGTCTAAGATTTGAGTTTCTAATTTGAGTCATTCATTTCATGTACTATGATCTCTTATTTTATGTAATTGAGTTTATATTCCAAGTTTCTCAGGAAAGAATTTCTTTGACAGGAAATGTTCTCTTTTATCACCTTTGATCTCTTAGGTCTTATGATTGTTAAGCTATTTCCCGCCCACAAAAGTCACAAGAAGATATGTCTGTGGATTATTCAGTCGCGACTCGGTGTTGGTTTTATGAGCTCTTGTGAAATAAAGCTTTTGGTACTAAATAAACTGTGACGATCGACCACTGGGGCAAAGGAGTCTGATCAACTCTTTTGTAGAGGGCCCGGTAAACCCACCAAACATTTACTGTAATTATTTGAACAGATTTGAAAAACTATTTTCATTTTTGATTTCTTTTTCCAAAATATTGTTACTTTTTACTAAAAAAACGCAAATTCTGTAACAAATGCAAAGAAATTTTCATCTTCTTAAATCTATGCTATTATATTATCGATTACGTGGAGAACATTCCTTAAGCTTAACATCTAAGCTAAAGTTAAATAAAAATAAACCTTTTTGTCCATTTGTAAACTCTCTTTAAATTAATCCTCTAATCTTCTGCTCCTTAAACAAATTCCGTTATGTAAACAAGCGAGCCAAACGAACCGGAATTGACTTTTCTACCAATAATTAACTTTTCTCCAATCTTTACCTTTTCTCTGCTCGCGCTCTCGTACACTATTTTTCAGGCCTGTTTGCAAGACTGTCTGTATGGTCTGTCTGTGTGTATGTATATATGCAGTTTGCTCCCAGCACGTTTCCCGCTACAATGATCTCGAACGGTTTTCGGAGGCGGAGCGAAAAGTCGGCCTCCGATCTAAGCCAGAAAAATTATGTTTTCCAAAAGTGATCAAAAGTTTTCAAAAATGATGTGATTTGGGTGCGTTTTGCTAAGGGTAATAATTAATTCTTGAAGAGTGGTACTTGACATCAGAGATCAGGAATTCTTGAGATCAGGAAGTTGCGATAGATTGGATCCACCTGGCGAGGGCGGTCCTTAAATTTTTGTTTGTATGTGAGGAGTGGCATTGTATTTTGTGCTTCCTTTGTACTTCAGACTGAATTTTCCAGTATTGTTTTATGTCATATTAGGTTTACTTTTAAAGTTCTAAAGCACTTTTTGGTGTGCAGAACTTTCTTTCTTTTTTGGTCCAAAACTAGTTAGAGTATTTTTTATAACCATCGAGAATAAGCTCAGGTACCTTTATAAACTGTGGGCAAATTTTATTCATTTTTTGTGTTTGATAGCGGAATATTCTAGAGATGATGTGGATTTTCACGGGTTTTGCACAACATAGAATTTATTTTAATATTCCCTGGTCTGCTTGAACTATTAAAACATTGGCACTTTGGCAGTTTGTTCCCCCTCAGATTTTTTAACAAATGTTTTATTTCAAATTATACAAATCTTTGTCTCATTTCCGATCCGCATTCAAATTTTCTTTGTTTTAGAATGTCTTAAAGAACCATCTTTCTTTGTTCTGTATAATTTGAAATAAAACATTTGTTAAAAAATCTGCAGAAGCGCCAAAACATTTTATTGGTTTGTAGGAAAAGTCCTTGCGGTTTTGTTTTATCTAATTTTTATTTCACATAACGCAAGACTGCCTATGAGTGTTATATACCAAATGATAGCCAAGACTTTTCTCTGTCCAACGATGCTAAGGTTTTATTTTTGTTCCGAAGAAAATGAATGAATATTTATGATTACCTGATACAAATCGAAATCAGCGATTTGTCTGTATGGTCTGTCTGTATGCAGTTTGCTCCCAGCATGTTTCCCGCTACAATGATCTCGAACGGTTTTCGGAGGCGGAGCGAAAATGTCAACCTCCGATCTAAGCCAGAAAAATTATGTTTTCCAAAAGCGATCAAAAGTTTTCAAAAATGATGTGATTTGGGTGCGTTTTGCTTTTTCAGTTTTGCTATGAAGGGTAATAATTAATTCTTCAAGAGTGGTACCTGGCAGTTCAAGATCAGGAAGTTGTGATAGATCAGACCCACCTGGAGAGGCGGTCCTTAAATTTTTGGCTGTATGTGAGGAGTGGCATTGTATTTTGTGCTTCCTTTGTACTCAGACTGAATTCTCCGGTATTGTTTTATGGGCGAGATTGCCGAATGGGCAGCAGTACTTTAAGATCAGCAGCTAATGCTGCACATCAAATTTGGCGGAAATTTGAAAATAAGTTATTCATAACTCACGTTTCACGTGAGTAAACACCAAATCTGATATTGCTAACCCCCTCTAAAATACGATTCTAGAGGGGTTTAGCAATATCAGATTTGGTGTTTACTCACGTGAAACGTGAGTTATGAATAACTTATTTTCAAATTTCCGCCAAATTTGATGTGCAGCATTAGCTGCTCATCTTAAAGTACTGCTGCCCATTCGGCAATCTCGCCCATATGTCATATCAGGTTTACTTTTAAAGTTCTAAAGCACTTTCTGGTGGCAGGACTTTCTTTCTTCTCTTCTCAAAAATGGGAATAATTTAATGGTCATAAATTTTTGGTAATATCCGGAAAATCCTGGCATTATTCTCGTAAAATATCAGACTTTTCTGGAATCATCCAGTATAGGTATTTTATGGGAGAATAGACCGAGAAAGATATCAGAAATCCTTGATCGGACTCAATTTATGTGTATATTCCGACTATTCCTATCGAACAACCAGACAGTACCAAACTAATTTCTGATCTTTGATCTGCAACTTATTCAATATCTCAATTCAACTTTTGCGCAGTGATTGTATTTTACTCAAATCCAGGCCATAAAATTTGATTTTGTATTTGATTTGCCCTTTCTATGGCGGAAGTACAGTTCGATATGTTTGTTCAAGATTTTTCCATAGTCATCACGTGGAGTAAAAAGAGACCTTTGGAAATTCCAATAAATGGACTGACATTCGGAATCCTTTGCGAAAATTCTAGAAGTAACCTTTCCCATATATATTTCTTTTCTTCCTGTTCCGCAAGTGAGGAAAATGTTTTGGTTTGCCATTAGAGTGGTCCCTTAGGCACACATTGATTGTAGGATACAGTCTGCATTACAGGATATGGACAATGCCTCTCCGGATACTCTCAATACGGACCGTCCATCCTAAAAGGGATTCGCCTGAGGCCTATTAGCCCGATTCCAAATTCCCATTCCCACGTGTTTACGGTAGAAATTCTGCAGACGCTGCAACAACTGCAGACGCTGCAGTTGTCTGTAAAAACTTTTCACCACATTTGCGAAACTTGGGTAAATGACACCTGTGTTCTGCACTTTTTTAGCAGGAATAACTTTTTTTGAACGTATGGGAAGATGGAATATATTTTTATGGAAAGATAGAAAAGTTAGGAATTGAAAACCCCGAAGTCTTGTAAGAACTATGATCTAAATCACCTTTCCTACCCCATCCGTACCTGAGCAGATAACTCTAATCTATCCTCTCCAGCTGTCATTAAAACCGTTACCTAACCGATTTTAGGTCTGCGATTGCTTTCAAAATTCTTGCACACTGATTGTATTTTGTGCCCTATTTAAGCCATTTTCCATCGGAACCAATTTTCTATTCACTTTTTCTTTTTCTATGCCGAACTCCGACAAAAGCAGAATTATCAAAGAGGCCGAAAAGGTCATCAAAGGTCACCGAGAAACAAACTGGCGCTCCATTTATGTTGCAAGTGCCCTCTCTTTTGTTGGAACGACGCAATTTGCACTTTACTTTAGGTATCGAGTTTGAGCTCATTCCAATTTTTTCTTATAACTTTTCGAAATTTATAGTTCGTTGTGGCCATATCTTCAGATTGTGAGTCTCTTTTATTTCTCTTCGGAAGCAGGACAAAAAAATAAATGGAAAAATTTGAAAATCGTAGAAAATAATAAAAACAAAAGCAGCTTTGTTTCCATTTGTCCAAGGATTATTTCGGCCAACTTAAGCCAGATGTTGCCATATGATGTTTCACAAAAGCATGGTAAAGTCCAAAGACCACCGCTTTATAATCAACGCAGGTTTTTTGGAAGGTAGACCAAAGTAAACCACTAGCCGATCGGGGGGGGGGGAATTTTATATATTTTTATATAGCCCAAAAATCAATAGGGGGGACCCTATTGATTTTTTTGCAAAATGTATTTCTTAAATACATTTAAATCCATGGGGTACCCCCTATGGATTTAAAAATTTTTAAAAATTTTTTTCAAAAAAATCCATAGGGGGGACCCTATTGATTTAAATATATTTTTAGAAATACATTTTGTGAAAAAATCAATAGGGTCCCCCTATGGATTTTTGGGCTATATAAAAATATATAACATTTCCCCCCAGATAACCATTCCCCCCCCGATCGGCTAATAGTACCTTTTGGAAATTCTCCAGGCTCAAATCTCAACCCGTTATTAATTCTTGAAAAGACACAAAGTTTCAAAAAAAGTTGTTTCAGATTGACAGATCGATTTCCGAAACATTCTTTGGATACATTATCGCAATTTACAGCGTAGGACAGGTAATTGTTTCATGTAATGATGCGTTTTTATTACATCACTTTGTGGAGGGAAATCTTTAAGGTAAAAGTTGTTAAACTAAGCTGGAATAAAGGTATCGAGTAAAAAAGGTTTACTTCTTTCCTGGATTTGGAAACATTCTCTGATCTCTCTAGAGCTTGAGAGACATAGTGAGAAAGCTCTTGAGAGAAGTTCTAGGAAGTCCTTCGGAAGGGCGTAATTGACAGTTATTTTTGTCGGTGGAAAAAGTTCGCCCATTACAAACTTTTAGTACACTTAAGCTTAAGCTTTAAGTTTGGTATTAAAATGATCCTTGGACTATGTTCAGGATACGCTTAAGCCTAACTATAAGTCTAAGCATAAGCCTATGTCTAAGCTTAGGCATAAACCTAAGCTTAGTCGATTAGTCTGTGCCGAGATCCAAGGATAATTTTAAGACCAAACTTAAAGCTTAAGCGTACGAAAAGTTTGTAATGGGCGAGCTGCTTCCACCGACCAAAATCCAAGTGGTATTACCCCTTGCGAGGTACTCTTCCCGAACTTTAACCCAATCTGAACCTTCTTTTTATGGATTTGATTTCAGATAATTTCCGCTCCCTTATTCGGATACTGGTCAGTTTTTTAGCCTTCAAGCTTAAGCCTCCTAACCGTTATTTTTTTTACCCCGATTTAAGGAGCAACAAGATCAAAACTGTCCGTGTACCGTTATTCGTAGGACTCTGCATGATGTTCGTCGGCAATGCACTTTATATGTGCCTTGAACTAAACCTGCCGTTCGAAAGGCGATACTTGTTATTGCTGGGCCGTTTTGTCACAGGAATGGGGTCCGGGAATGTGAGTCTCCTGAGGACATACGCTTCCACTGCCTCAACTTCCAAGGATAGACATCGCGCTATCGCTTTTGTCACATGTGGACAGGCTTTGGTGAGTGATATGGGGAATATTATCATGAAGCTGGTACCAATGAGACCAATGTTTATGCAAAAAAAATATAAAAATTTTTATTTTTTGTTGAATTTCCGTCCAATATGTAAATTTTTCCAGGATTTGGACACAAATTTTACACAATTTTTGGTTCTCTACACTCTAATGGAAAACTATCAAAAATTTTTTTGGACCATATTTACGAAAATGCCGAAAAAGGGGGTAAGGTTCAGACAAATGCCAAACAAAACTACAAATTGGAAAATGTCTGTTAGTGACAAAAATTTGAAAAAAGGAAGAAAAATTTTTTACAACAATTCCTGATGCATTGGTGAAATTGACATTTTTCTCTAAAATAGCACTGTTGTATTTTTAAAACAAAAATTCGGCCATATTTCAAATTATGGTTTCAGGGCATGACAAGTGGACCAGGTATGTGATTCGGCACACCTCAAGAGTTCCTCTCACCTTACCCGTTTCAGCCTTTCAGCTCCTTTTCACAGCTCTCAGCTATCCCGGCATTCCTCTATTGGGAGGAGTTCACATGAACCTTTACACTGCGCCGGCCTGGTTCGCTTGTGGAATGAATGCCTTTGGCGCTTTGGCTCTATTCTTCCTTTTCCGAGAAGAATACGCTGGACTGTTGGAAGGTCAAAGAACAAAAAATGATGGGAAAAATAAGGTCGGTCGCGCAGTTTTGAGTCATAATAAGAGCAATACTTTTGGTAAAAATAGATTCTAGGATTCTATCACTTGAATCTCGTCACAGTCAATCCCATAATTTTTATGTATCATACATATTTTGATAGTTTAGGGCGAAACAGTGAACAAATTTTTAAACATCAATCCTTTTTCTAATTTTTCATGTCTTCTCTGTCATAATGTAGGATCGTAAACCCGGAAAAATTCTTTCTTATATGCTAATGAACATGCCCGTTGGATACGTTTTGGCGGGAGATTCAAATTTTTCTGAAAAGAATGTTCTTGAGATAAAAAAAACTTTTCTAACGGGGATTATTTACTTAGAAATCGTTATTGCCCAATTTTGTACCAACATTTGTACTTGTTTCAAGAATTTTCCAACTTCTCTTGATCAACTTTTCAGATTGCCAGTGGCGTTGAGTGTGGAAAGAAGCACACACAGAAGCTTCCACCTTACGATCTCATTGCAATTTTTGTCTGCTATGTCACGAGATTCACTCAAATGTTCATAAATACCAACTTGGAGACGTGAGTTTTTGGCGAAGATATTGTGGATTTGTATCGTAAAAAATCTTAAACTATGAAAAGTTATAATAGCTAAAATTCTCCACCAAAGTGTTCTTCCAGAAACTAAGCTTAACCTTAAGGATTTTGACTCCTCTATGGAATGTGATATTGTTTCTCTGTCTTTTTCTAAACATTTTATAAGAATTTCTGAAAATGCATCTATCACTGATCGCCTGATTTTGATCAAATTATAGTCTTGGGTCCCCATATTCTATGATGATGTTCGGATGGATGGAAGAAAAAGCAGTAACATTCACTTCAGGTAATATCAATATGAAAGGAGTTTAACTGTTTCTCGAAATTTTTTATTTGGTGAAATAATTTCCACAAAAATTCGCGTTACGATGCTCAAAATATGATGTTAAAGTTAGAAACTATAAGTGAAGACCTACGTTTTGGAGAAAAATTGGGTCTAGCATAGGGGCCAGAGAATTTTTGGCCGTTTAAAGTTGGCTGTATCGATTTTTCTAGGTTCCGCACCCAAATTTTTAGTAAGTGCAACTGCCGGCCTGAAGTTCCTTTTTTTAATTTACTATGCATCATACAGCGAATTTTTCTGGGAAAACTGGTTCGACCAATAAGTATTTTCTGGTCAAGAAAAGGTTCAACCTCTTCTGCTCAGGACAAAATTTGAGTTCTGATATACTATTATCCACTCTCAACCACTGTAACCGTTTGAATTGGCGGCTTTGGCGCGATTACGCCAAACCACTTCTGGAACATTCTAGAAGGGTGTGTAATGGCTCTATCGAAAGCCCAGAGTCTCAGCATTAATTTAAGCCATTACATGCCCTTCTAGAATATTCCAGAAGTGATTTGGCGCAACCGTGCCAAAGTCGCCAATTCAAAGGGTGACAAGTGTTGAGAGTGGATGCAAAAAACTAAATATTGTTGTCACTTTGTCACCACAAAATATTTTAGCTGCCCAGGGCGCGATCGGATGTCTGACGTTGGCGATGTACATTGCTTACATTTCGCTCAATTTGGAGAAATTGTATTATTTGATATAATATAATTTTTAACTTTTCTGTTATCGCAAGACTGAAATTTTAGCCTGAACTTCCGAGGAAGCTGCATACTATCTCTATCTGGATTGATTATTTTTCATCTTGTCACTTACTCCTGGCCCTTTCTCCCAGGACATGTCCCAATGTTCAACAGCACAAGTAACTTTTTGGGTAGAATTAAATTTATTATCCCTAAAAGCAATTCGCTTTTTCTTCCAAAAATTTTTTCTTAGACCAACTTTTTTGGAAGTTTTCGCCATTTTTGGGCATCAGCATCGAAAAAAACATAAAATGGCCAAAAATGCCAAAATATATTTGTCAGATTTTGTTTTTGACTGTTTTTAACAAAAATTTGTTATGTACTGTATTACCTGTAATTAACCCGCTCCCAAAAATGGTCATTACAAAAATTTCCAAAAATTCAAAAATTTTTTGTGCAAATTTGAATTTTTAGTAAAATTTTGCCACTTTTGGCCAAATTTTGAAAAACATGCCAAAAATGACAAAAAGCAGATAAAAATCCAAAAAATTCCAATTATAAAAATTTGTGGCGAGAAATCAAAATTGGTCTAAATTTCCAAAAATTTTGCGAAAAATGGCCACCGCTAGTTTAGATGGCCAAGTTGGTTGCAACACTGACAAATTCACCTGGTGCGAAGATCTTCGGCCCGTTAATGTGAGTCATTGGCTGGCTGGCTGTCTTTAGCCTTAATCATAAATGTTTTAGGTTGGCCTTTATTATGCAACATACATAATTGTGATTGGTAAGAAGTCTTAAAGTCAATACCAGGAAGAAACCTTAACTGTATTGAAAATATTTAGGATTGGCATTTCCCATGCAAAACATTGCGGTAAATATTTTGCGGTCATTACTTTTCAGTTATGTTTTATGTTTAGCTGAACACGTTGTTCTCCAAAATAATTGGACCTCGTTGGCAAGGCACCCAGCAAGGTTTGCACTTATAAAAGGTCAAAGGTTAGGTGTGAATTTTTGTTTTGTTTCAGGTATCCTGCAAGTGTCCGGAAGTAAGTAATGTCTTAGTAAGGCCATTTTAGTATCAATGACTGCTATATGAATTGGAATGTAGCAATGTAAAGTACATTTTGAGAAAGTCCCTGATGTGTATTTGCACTTTAAAGTGTCACCTTCAGAGAGAGAGGGACAGGTGAATGTGTGGAAATTGAGTCTGAGGAATGTTCTAGAACAATTGCGAGAAATTTGGGAGCCTGAGGGAATTATTGAGCCATCGAAAAATCCTGGAAATATTTCCTAAAAAATTTTTGAACAAATTTCATTCACATTTTTGAAAATTGTAAATGCTAAATAGCGAAATATCGACTATCGAGCGACTATCTATAGGTATTATCAGCCACGTAACTAGGGGGTTAAGGGGGATGTAACCCCCCGAAATTCGGAACCTAAAAAAATATCCATAGGGTCCCCCTATGGTTTTAAAAATTTTCGAGAAATTTTGAAAAAAGGCATCCCTAAAAATGTGTTTTTTTTTCACATCTTAACCCCCCTGAAATCTCAACCCCTCCCGAAATTTTTTCTGGGTACGGGCCTGGGTATTATAGTACAGAATAATATAAAGAAACATTTTAGGCGTCGCTCGCTTGATAGGCCCGATTATGGTCACTCACTTGTACTCATCCTTTGGGCCGACTATGACGTGGTATACCGTTTTAAAAATACCAAAATAATTTTCTGAAAATTTTTATGAGGGGTAAAAAATTCCCCTAAGTTTAGTATTGAGGAACTTAGTATTGAGGAATACATTCCCTGCAGGGATAGTGGCAAATAATCTCATCTGAGGACAATTTTTAGGAACATGGAAATCCTCGTGATCGCAATAACTCTAATTTCGTGGCTGATTTTCTATCGAAGAATGGTACCTTTGAAAATAATCGAGGACGGGTACAAAAATATGTCATCAATTTCATCCGAGCCGAGTTCCGAGAATGCGTCAGTATATAAGGCATCAGCAGCATAATTCTCTAGTCAACGACTTTTACTTTTTATTTATTACGGTTTAACTAATTATTTATTACGGTTTGTTAATAATTTAGTTTTGTATAGTTTCAATTAAAGGAACCATGTACAAGAGGAAAGTGTAATGAAACGGATAAAACTTTTTAATCAAAAATTTGTTAATACGATTTATATGAAAGTTTCCGTTCTCACGGATATACAGCAAATACCGCAAAATATAAATCGTCTTGGGTGGTCCTTTTGCGGTAGAGCTACACTATCCACCCCAAAAATCAGGTTTTTGACTTAAAATGGCCATAACTTCCTCGGGGAGTTCCCAAGTTGTTATTTTTTCCGGCTGGCCGTCAAATTTTTTTCTCGCTAACGTTGAAGGACATTATCCACAAAGCTTAAGTCCGGGCCCCTTTAATTCAATGATGCTTCTATTCAAAAAAGGCAAATGGTCGAATATATATACCCAGACAGTCAAAGATGACGAAATAGTGGAGTTAGCCTTTAAATAAACTGTCCACAAATGAACATTTAAAATCTGCTAATGGTTAAATGTTTAAGTCATTTAAAACTTGTGTCATATCAACAACTTTTAATATTCGGAAATCGGCAGGAAAACGTGCTTACATTTTCAAGAAATAGTACACTGTGGCCTATTTCGGTAATGTTTGATAAAACTGATCCAAAAGTACTATAAAAATCATAGTAAATATCCGAAACAACAAAAATTCTGGAGCAAAATCAATTTTCTAGTAGAAAATTATTTCAAAAGTCGGCAGAAACCGACCTCGGACAAAATTCTTCGTTAAAATTGATTGTTTTTGGTAAAACTAAGTAATATTGAAGATCAAAATATGCGATTTGGAAGGTCAATCATCGAGTATTCAAATGAGATTTCACCAGAATATACATAAGCAAGGTATGGGGAGGAAGTGATAAGGATCAGGGCTGCGCCGAGTCACTCGAAACTAGACTCGAACGTCGTTTCGTCGACTCGGCGCAACCCGGATAAGGATACGGTATTTGTTTGGTGGTCAATAGGTCCGAAGTATTCCTTTCTTGGACAATAAAAAATGAGCAATTTTGGAAACGTGGTGGGAAATGCACAAGTGAAATATTTTTCTCTGAAGAAGATAAAATTATTTCAAAAATAGCGAAATGGTCTGAAGAACTGAGAGTTCGCAGCCAGGAAAAACACTAATCCTCATTCACATTTTCAACTCAAAACAGCAAATGTTTTCATGACTTTCAGTGATGATCAATCGCCGATTAATGTTTGAACGCTAGTCAAACTATGCGACTGGTGAATGCCATTTTATGCAAATTTCTACGGTTTTAAAATACACTTTTACTTTCATTATTGAGCCTTAAAGAACCACCGCGTGTTACAGAGTCAAAATATTTTTCAAAACTCATATCAACTTTTAACGTAACAGAGTGAGAAACGGGATAACATGTTTATATTTCCAACCAGAATCCATATGCAAATTACCGATGATCTTCTATTGACACGGATTTTGCTACTAAAATTGGCCTATAAAAGGCAGCGATTGCAATTTGGTAGTATCAAACATATTCCAACTTTCTACATTCCAAACTTTTCTCTACTTCTCTTTTCAAAATGAAAGTATTTATCGTCTCCATAATGACTGTGGCCGTATTCGGAGGATTGGCATTGATCCAGGCAGCACCTGCTGCTGTGCCGACAGCCGGACAAGCTCGTAAGTATCTTTCAAATGGCTTGGAATATCCATTACCCATAGATGGATTCCAATTGAACACTTTTTAGCGCTCGAAAAAGTCCTGGATGCACTGCTCGATGTCGTGGAGAATGTGCTTCTTGGAAATGATACTGTTCCCTCGGATGGTAAGTGAGAGAGAAAAAAAACAATAAGAGTAAAGATTCACACTTGCAGCAGAGAAAGGAGTGATCCAGGTGCTGATCGGATCCTTAGAGCCAGTCCTAGCCCTTGTCAACATTCCGGAAGCAAACACCGTTATCCAGATGGTCCAAGAATGTGAGTCATGTCCTTGATATTAACTTGGTTCATTGTGACAATTCTCGTTTAGTGCTCATCTCATTGGTGACAATCTTGATCAAGCTGCTGCGAGCTCTGCTCACTGTTCGACCGAGCGGTGAGGCTGCAGGTAATAGTACACCTCAATAGTAACTCAATCAAATAACACTCAAATTTCAGTGCTCACGCAAGTCATCCGAATAGTTGTGGCTGCCATCCGAGCGCTGCTTGCCATCCCAGGTGCCGTTCAAGGATTGCCACTGGTGCCTATCGACCTCAGCGCTGTCACCAACTCTGTTCAGGGATTGACAGGACCTGTCGCCGGTATCGTCACCGGTCTTCTCGGAGGTGCCGGACGTTGAATGACCTAATTGCCTTCTGAGAATTCATTCATTTAACCATTCAGTGCAATATTTATTCCAAAAAATATCAAATGTAATTTGTAAAATATAAAAATTCAAACTAATTATGAATTTTAATAAAGCATTGGTTCAATAAAGACAGTAATAAGCAACAAATAATGACTGAAATGAAAGCCTATTGCTGTGATTAATCGTTATCCAGAATGACAAACGACAGTTAACAAGCCGATAAGGTCATGTTGTACTTTAGCCTTTTATTTACTGCAAGACGTGTACCAGTTGGCAACATCACATTCTCTGCTCAGTGCTGGTTCTATGATCGTGTGAACAAGACCGTATCGACGAGCAGCTTACCACCAAGCAAAAGGACTCTTAGAATGTTTATTCTTACATGAAGTAGTCAACTGTAGAGCCGGTATCAATCCAAATTTCACTACTCAAATTTCATTCGGGCCATTCAATCCGATCCATCAAACAGACTAAACTCCAAAATTCCATAATCGACACCCCACCCCGGCCCCGAAAGCGGTCCCTCGAAAAACGTAAATGTTCGTTTTCAGATAAACACCTTGAGAAGTTTCCAATGAGTCCAACGTTCATTCTTATTTGCAGGTGTTCAGGTAGTCGATATATGACCCTAAGAACAGGAAGACGGAAATTAATATAAGAGAATTACACCTGCCGGGAAGATTAATTTTGCTTCTATCGATATCCCACCTTTACGTGGTTCGCGCAAGTTATGGTCCACTACTCTGCTGCTTGTCTTTTGCAAAACTCCTTTTTAGCTAGCCTAAATCTTGTCAGGGCAAAGCACAAAGTTTGTGTCATTCTTCGCTATAGGCGCGGTTATGAAATTGCAAACTTTTAATTAAGATCTGATTTCTTTATCGTGTATTTCCTTCACAATAACACTTCCTCGAAGACATTTTACGACACGGGATTTATAAAGAGTTGGGTCGGCTGTGTGAAACATCTGTCAATTGTCAATAACAATGTTGGTAGTGTAATTAAACGGATGGACCAGTCAGTGTGCGACGCACACTGTGCGTTGACCAGACAGTCTTAGTAGAGGGCTGAGTAAGAAAAGGGTTATTGTCATGTTTTTAAATTAGTCTACTATTTTTGATGTTTTGCAACATATGCAGAAATTTATCAGGGTAGTTTCTATCGAAGAATTTTTTGTAGAAGTTTTTTTGTAGATGTTTTTGGTTTATAAACAGTGATTCCAAAACTTGAAAAAACGTTGCAAACACTGGTTCTAAGGATGATTTCATAAAGATGTCTATGATTTTGTGCAACTTTTTTATAATTGCAATACTTCTTATCTTTTTGCTAAAGCAATTTTCAGAGCACATATGGCCACCATCCATTGGATCATACTTAGTCAGCACATCGCAGGCCTTAACTGTTACATCGTGTCCCTATACTTTATTCTAAAAATTCTCTACAGTACATACAAAAGCAGTAAACGAGACAATCAACTTAATCAAAATATTTCGCCATCTTTGTTGCTCTATTTCATATTCTGGATGATACTAATTTTCACTGATTTGATATCAGTTATCTATGTTCTTGCGAGATGGTCTCCAGACGGTAAATTTTCAACGATTCAAATTTAACATTTTGTGACAAATTTATCGCGTTTGAATGCTATGACCATCCAGAGTTTTAGCTTATTAGAGCGGTTGACTTACCTAGCGTTTTGTTGAGAAAAAGTCGCTTAGAAGGCCAAATCCTCATCGTAGTCGTCGCATCAGAGACTCAGAGGATTTGTGTGGTAAACTTTTTTTCACCTACTTGTTTTTCGCTTTTTGAAACATTTTTCCAGTCGTGTTGAACTGATTTTTTTACATGACAAACTAGACACTTTGAGAATTTTTTTGACACCAAACACACTGTACCAGCTTTTTTTTAAAGTACAAAAAATGCATTTTTAGGAAAAAAAAATTTTTATGAAAATAAAAATTTACGGAATGATGATTTTTTGTTTGTTTTTGAGCTATCTGGCGGTCATTGTTTGCATATAGGGTTTTCGGATGCGCTGATTCCGAATCAGTAATCAGATTTTGGCGCGATTTTGAATTTTTGGCACTTTTTTGGCATTCTGTAAAAATTCTCGTTTTTGTCAAAAATGATGTTTTTTGAGGTGATATTGAAAAACTGATTGCAGATTTGGAATCAGCGCAAAAAGTTGCCCTAGAAACGCTATTCGCAAAAAAAATTCTTTGAATTATCAAAAAATCAATTTTTTTAGCTCTCGGTCAAAAAATTGATTTTTTGATAATTCAAAGAATTTTTTTTTGCGAATAGGGTTTCTAGAGTAACTTTTTGCGCTGATTCCAAATCTGCAATCTGTTTTTCAATATCACCTCAAAAAACGTCATTTTTGACAAAAACGAGAATTTTTACAGAATGCCAAAAAAGTGCCAAAAATTCAAAATCGCGCCAAAATCTGATTACTGATTCGGAATCAGCGCATCCGAAAACCCCTATGTGCAAAAAATCACTGCCAGATACCTCAAAAAATAAACAAAAAATCATCATTCCGTAAATTTTTATTTTCATAAAAAATTTTTTTTTCCTAAAAATGCATTTTTTGTACTTTAAAAAAAAGCTGGTACAGTGTGTTTGGTGTCAAAAAAATTCTCAAAGTGTCTAGTTTGTCATGTAAAAAAATCAGTTCAACACGACTGGAAAAATGTTTCAAAAATCGAAAAACAAGTAGGTGAAAAAAAATTGGGCCACCCTGTATTAGTACTCAGGATTCTAGGTTTTAAGCTGAGCAACCCTTATAGAGGCATATTTTAGGCTTACGTTTAGACCAAGATTAGGCTCAATCTGAGCCCTTATATGGGGCACTAGGTTACGTTTGTCCACCCAAACTCGGATAAATTTGTCCTAATCGCCCTCATTTGTAGGTCCAAAATCTTGCGCAGGAAGGGATCTCGCGCGGGGAACCCAAGAACAAAGTTGCTTATAAGGATATGCCAAGCAACTTTACTCTTGGGAGATGCCATACTGCGCAAGATTTTGGACTTCCAAATTGGGAGATTTAGACAAATTTACCCAAGCCTGACTGGACAAATGTAACCTAGAACAGGTAAACATATCGTTTTTTTTTCTGTTTATCACCCAAATCCTCTGAGTCTCTGATGCGAAGACAACGGCGGGCGTGTTGAGCATATGAGAATTTGGTTTTCTAAGCACATTCTGCACGAAAGTCTTCTAGAGGCTTCTAAATGCTTCTGCTGCAGTTTTGCTAATAGTAAATACTCGTTTCGATTAATATGTTAGCCTTTTCCTCTTTTATCAATGCTTTTGGTTGATTTATACCAACCTCCCGGACTTTTTCGTCCGTAAGTCTTCGGTTACAATGCAACGTTTTCCGTCGACGGAAAATAGAGAGTGTGAAAAAGAAGAGAGTTTTCCGTCGGCCATAGATAAAAGGCCGACGTCGACGTTTTTAGAAGGAAATGAGGAAAAATGACGATTATGAGCTATGTTTACCGCCGTTTTTCTCCTAATTTTTCGAGATTTTTATCAAATCTGATAATGATCATCCTATGCCAACTTTGCGTCTAGATTTCGAATATGTAATTTGTTTGCATATTTCGACACATTTTCCTTTGCGAAAATAGGCTCGGCCGAGCCTAGCCCGAAGTTGGGAGAAGAGAAGATGAGAGAGAGAGAGGACAGACGTTGTCTCTTTGAAGAGACGGCAGACGAAATACGACGACGGAAAACGTTTTGATTGTAACCGAAGCATAAAGTAAGCAAGGACGATTTCGCTAAGGAAAATTTTTCTAATAATTGAAGTAGGTAGAAAAGGAAAAAATATTTTAGGTAACAGCGCAAGCTCATATGGCATATTTTGGTCTTCATTTTTGTCATATGGAATGTATTCTTGTACACCAATTGTCACACTTTCTTTGTCGATTGAAAGAATAACTGTTATCAGCTATCCATATGCTCGGAACAGTTATAAAAGGATCCTAACTACCGTAACTGTTACGGTAATCATAATGTGCTTCGGATGCAATTTGTGGGCTTTATTCCAGGAGCTTCCATTACCACCACACATAGAAGGTTTGTTCTGGTGTTATTGCTTGCTCCGGTATAAAAACGAGTTGCCATTACAATTTATAATTTACTATACCCACCCTTTTTAGGGTGAGAGTTCTATGGCGTTCAAAGACTGACCTCAAAATTCGGAACCAGCGGCTTAAAAAATCCTCGCGTACAAAAATCCACAGTCCTAGGTGGCCTGAAACGTCATTTTTCGACTGGGTGATCAATGTAACGGGTGAACAATTTTCGGGTGACCAATTTGGGGAGTTCGACCTGATTAGAGAAAATCCGGATTATGGAGGTATGACTGTATTAGTTACAATTTATAATTTACTATACCTTAAGGTTGTTTGGTCGCGTCGTGCCTGCTCAGCTCAAGAGTAGCCGGACTTGTCTACACATACACCAAAATTAGTTGCGGTTTTCTGAATTTATTTGCCGGCACGATTTTTCTGATCAAACTGACCCGTTATAATAAAAGTGTTGTTAAACCGCTCCTATCGTCACAATCCGTGGGCCGGAGGACTAATAAGATGGCAGCGCTGGTGATTTGTCTTGAGCTCTGCTTCAACTTTATACCTCAAGTAACAGCAATTATTTTGTCTAAGGTATGCCGCTCTACATCGTTTGCATCCGTCTTTGGGAATCTCACCAGGAGCTCCTTACCTTTCACGAAGTGAAACTATTGAACCCCTACAGAAAGAGAAATAGTGTGTAAAATGAGAGAGTTAGACATCCTTAGAGGGGTATTGAAATAATAGTCCTCTAATATAACCCGGGGTTATATTAGAGGAAATACCTTTTTGGGAAGCTCATGACCTGTGGGCACCGGAAAATATACGAGCACTCTGATCACCGTTCACCAAGTGGCTCTTTTCAGTATTTATCCATATTTTCGAGCCAATTTGGCCTTATGGATAATTACATCTGAGCGCTGTGGATTAGTTTTCTAAAAAGGTGCTTTACAAAAACCTGGCCATCAAGCTCAGGCTTTAGGATTATTTGAAATGGTGATATAAAACAAGAGGAAATTGTCGATGAAAGCTGTTTCCAAAGAGATTTGGGAATTCTTTTGTTATATATTAATTGTTTCTCTTTGGAATAGAAACTAGGCAAAAATGTAGGGTATACTTGTTTTTTTCGGACCCGAATTTTTGAAAAAATCATTTTTGCTTAGTTTTTATTCAAAAAGAAAATAATTTCCCGTACTTTTTTCTCATAATCTTTTTTTAGACAATGAGATTAGCGCTCGTGCAATACATCGGCTCATATAACTTTATGGGAAGCTGTTTCGATATTTTAGTATCTTCGACAATATATTCATGGAGCCTCCACCGTAAGGAACGACAACCTGTTTTATTTTCCGTGCGCCATACGAATAGCCAATCTCAATAAGAATACAATTTTATGTCTTTATATAAATAATAATAAAGAATATGTCGCTTATAATAATAATAATAATAATAAAGTTAGCGCTCGAAAAAGGTCGTTACGGTTTAAATCAGTAATATTTGGCTTCCTTAATATTTGAAAACTGCTTTTTGCGCGAGCTCATTTTTGTATCTCTTCGAAACGGTGGATAAAAAATAAATTGTGAATTTGTGGGGAAATAAGTTAATGTTTAAAAAAAACGTTTTTCAAATTTTTTGTGCCTATGATTATATAATATATTTATAATTTCTTCGCCTGTAAAAATAGTATGAGACATCAACAAAACGTCAACCTTCATGAAAAGCAAAGATGAATGTTTAGTTCAAGCCAAACCAGTCTCAGTTTTGCTGGAATTGCATAAATTTCTGTTTGGCGAAAGTGCATAAAAGATCAGACATGTGCTGTGATCCTCTAAACACAAATCAACAAAACTTTTCAAAACCTTAAGCAACCATTTTTGAACGACTAATGTTTCGCCGATTATTGCACTAATAAAAATAGGCGAATTGAACGGATTATCGAACACTACTCAAAACACGCGACTGACTAACGTATGCAAATCGTTACGGTTCATAACGGTAAGTTTCAGTGACAACCACCGAATGATACAGTTGAAAACATTTGACGTTCTTATTTAGTTTCAAAACATCAAAATCCATCAGCCGGCAGGAAAAACACTAATCCATTTTAGACTCAAAACATCACAACCTTTTAAGGTATTCTATAATGATCAAACGCCGATTAATGTTTGAACGCTATTCAAACTACGCGAGTGAATGCCCATTTTATGCATAACGGTTCATAAATAATCTTTCCACTGTTTATAATTGAATCGTTAACGCCCACCAGTGTTACACTGCAAAAACTTTTCAAATTTTTCATCAATTTTTGATGATCGAAAATCAATCTACAAGAAAACATGTTTATATTTCCCGCAGGAATCCGTATGCAAATCAAGGATGATCTTTTGTAAAAGAGCAATCAAAATTGGCCTATAAAAGGCAACGAGTGCCACTTGGTATCAATCATATTCAAAGTTCTACCTTGCAAAAATATCTTCTCTACTTTATATCGAAATGAAATTCTTTCTCGTCTCCATAATTGCTGTGGCCGTATTCGGAGGATTGGCATTGATCCAGGCAGCACCTGCTGCTGTGCCGACAGCCGGACAAGCTCGTGAGTCTCTTTCAAATGGCTTGGAATATCCATTACCCAATAAAATGGATCCATTGAACACTTTTTAGCGCTCGAAAAAGTCCTGGATGCACTGCTCGATGTCGTGGAGAATGTGCTTCTTGGAAATGATACTGTTCCCTCGGATGGTAAGTGAGAGAGAAAAAAACTAATAAGAGTAAAGATTCACACTTGCAGCTGACAAAGGAGTGATCCAAGTGCTGATCGGATCCTTAGAGCCAGTCCTAGCTCTTGTCAACATTCCTGAAGCAAACACCGTTATCCAGATGGTCCAAGAACGTGAGTCATGTCCTTGATATTATCTCGTAACAATTCCCGTTTAGTGCTCATCTCATTGGTGACAATCTTGATCAAGCTGCTGCGAGCTCTGCTCACTGTTCGACCGAGCGGTGAGGCTGCAGGTAATAGTACACCTCAATAGTAACTCAATCAAATAACACTCAAATTTCAGTGCTCACGCAAGTCATCCGAATAGTTGTGGCTGCCATCCGAGCGCTGCTTGCCATCCCAGGTGCCGTTCAAGGATTGCCATTGGTGCCTATCGACCTCAGCGCTGTCACCAACTCTGTTCAGGGATTGACCGGACCTGTCGCCGGTATCGTCACCGGACTTCTCGGAGGTGCCGGACGTTAAATGCCTTGTGAGAATCAGGGAAACGATTCAGTGCAATATTTATTCCGAAAATAACATATCGTAATTTGTAAAATATAAAAATTAAAACTAATTATGACCTAATAAAGCATTGGTTATAATTAATAATTCAATAATAAGCAACTAATAAAGACTTAAATGAAAGCCTATTACTGTGATTAATCGTTATCCAGAACGACGGTTAACAAGCTGATAACGCCATGTTGTACTTTACCTTTTTATTGGCTGCAAGATGGGCATTCGAGGGCCGAAGGCCCGAGGTACTGGACAAGTTGGTATAAGTCAGTTCGAGCGATCACTGACAAAGCCACTGAGGGCATACTGATATAGACTCCCCGGGCGCTAGCACGCGTTAGCGCGCTAGTTTTTAGTAAATCACTTTCATTTTACAACATCCTATGTTAACTCACAACAATCAAATTTACTGTAAGCCATTTATTTAATTATGTAACTTTTTCCATGAATATTATATGAGTATCAACATGTTTAATCCCGCTAATCCAGAAGAAAACCCAATGGATAAAACCGATTACTCGGTTTCGGATTAAAAAAGTAGCCCTTCATCGTAAGTTTTTAATCGAGCTTTTTGTTTCTGGAATGATCTTTTCAGCAGGTAGATAGCTTCGAGGTTGATGTGTGAAACACTGCATTCGTGCCAGAGGTTCTACAACGGAGAGCAAACAGGAATCGCTTGACAATTTTGGTAGCCTCCTTCTTCATGGATTTGTTGACGAAAATATACGTGAACACGGATGTTCCTGAATTTGGGCGAAATGAAGTTTTAAACTTATTTTATTTTTGGAACTACTTTTTAAGCAAAAAATAACAATTTTAGGGTACTTATGTATTATTTTTAATTTCAGTGATTTTCAAGTTTTCATTAGTCAAAATAAATTTTCATTGAATCATTCAAATTTTGCTTTGAAGAAAAACTTTTACATGAAAATACAAAATTTTGATTCCGACGAAATTTTTCTTATTAAATCTCTATGTCCTTTCTCAAAGGCTTTCCATATCTTTCAAATAAGGGCATATCGATCTTGCTTGGCACCTAGACTTACCATGACTACTCTGCCATATGAAATGTACGATGATAGGCATAAAGACGGGAGTAGGGATATACTGCATGACCATATACGTGACTGCCGCTATAGCGAGCAGAAGAGAAACTATGACCGATTGCAGGATAATCTGAACGGACACACTTACTCATAATTCCATTAAGCGTCGTAATGCCGATAGTTGTTGAGTTGTTTCAAATACGAAAAAAATTTTACTTCGGCCAAACATTTTCTGACACGTCATACCTGCTTTTGCTTCGTAGTAACAACTCCACCTCTGCTCTTTTTCCATAGCACTATCATCATTACCAAATACATAAATGGGTATATCGCAGCAACCGCGTAGTTGTGAATGAGACAGTAAAAGTTGTCATACTAAATGCGAATTTTGGGAAATATTTGTTGGCTAAAAGCCCCAACAAAGTTCATTTAGGTTTTCGGTAAATAAAAATTCAACGAAAAAATGTTTCCTTCATATGAAAGGAAATTGTGTCACGATACATTCCAAAAGTCAGTGTTGGAGATGATTAGAGCTGTGCAATGAGAACCTTTGAGAACCCAGAAAAAGGCGGTTCTCATGCGAATCCTGTAAGTTCACATGAGAACCTATGGGTTCTCGTGTGAACCCTATAAGTTCACATCAGAATTTTTTCTATTTTTTAAATGAAGTGGTCAAACAAATTGTATATTCGGAGTCCTCAGGAAAAAGTGATATAAGGTCGTCTATATCAGATTTTAGGTATCTTAGGTAAAAATGGGGTAAAATAGCGTTTTTACATCCGGGCCGATTTCTTGATTGGGTGTGGGGTCGACAGAGAAAGAGAGATATGAAGCGAGGGATCTGGCGAGCTGGCCTAGAAACGAAGAGGAGACACAAGAGACGTGAGACAAAGAGAGCGTTTTATTGGGGCGCCGCACACTAGCTCTTTATTGGCCTGATCCTGAGCTGGGCTCCAGAGAAAGAGAAACACGATTAGATAGTGGGAAATAACCGACTTTGGGTATTCAAACCGACAAGTCTCTCTTCTTTTGGTTCTCATATGAACCTAGTAGGTTCACATGAGAACCTTCCTTCTATTCAAAAGGTTCACATTGGAAAGGGTTCTCAAATGTTCTCATTGCACACCCCTAGAGATGATATAAAAATTAGTCTTATACTAAAATCAAACTATGCGTACCTCAGCCATATCGATTTTAATCTCAGGAATTCCCAAATATGGATTCAGGAACGATGCATCAACAATGGCGCTGAACAAAAACGGCGTTGTATAGAACCACATGTAAAAGAAGCTTCCGGCTGGGAAAATGAACCAAATGTAAGTTTTGGCCCCGCCAAACAGTTTGTCAGCAATTCTCTCATCAGCCATATCCAATGTTCGATTGATCAAGAGTATCAAGCCAGTTATGCACGCAGAGGACCAAATCGCTAGAAACTTCTTCCATGAAGATTGCTCTGATAAATTATATTTTTTGGTATACCCTAACCTTTTCAATTTTTCACCGAATCCAATCCACCATTTGATTGACGTCTAGTTGGATTTTAAACTTAAGGATACTTAGAGGCGAGGATTCAGATTATGCTTAATCTAAGACTTGCTCTTAACTATGACTAGCTCTTAGGATATGAACGCCTTTGATCTATAGCTTAAACTTCAGCTTTCAAAAATGGAAATAAACGATGTGCAAATAAAAAATGTGCCTACCCCAAACTGGTATTGCCGGGCCCCAGCTCCTTAGTAGCGGCAAAAAGCCAAAAACGAGCAAAAAATTAGGCGCTACTAATGGCTGTCCAGCGACCCAGTAAATGCATGAAAATTAACTGTTGCTATATAGGCTATAATCATACTAACCTCAAATTCGGAGAAACTTGTTTAAATATCGTCCCAAAACGGATGCGCGGAGGATTTTGGGCAATTTTGAATTTCGATTTTCTCTACTCGAAAATCAGTTCTCATTTCGGAGATTAAAGTTGAAAAGCGTAAATGGCAGCTAAAAATGTCGGAAGTGCCGTCCCAAGCAGGGCTGGGAACTTTGATCGTGGGTCCGATCCGATCCGATACCTGGTGACCGCCAACCCGATCCGATCCCCAAAAAACCCGATATTTCCGATCCGATCCGATCCAAAATTTTTCACCAAATTTGGCTGTTTTTCAAAATTTTTCCCAAATCATCTAAGTTTGCTATTTATGCCCAAAAGTGGGTCAAATTTGCAATTTTTTGATAAAATATGCCAAAATTTATGTTTTTTCATGAATTTGTACAATTGTACTACTATTACCTAATTTTAAAATAACAGGAATAAATAGCGCCGCAGGCGAAAATTTTTCAATTTTTTGGCGAATTTCATATAAAAACCTTCAATTTTTGGCGTTTTAAGCTCAAAATCAGTACTGTTAGTTTCTAAAAACGACAATCACTGTCGAAAACCAATGGAGAAAGAGCGAAAAAAACAGCGCCGCAGGCGAAATTTTCAATTTTTCCCGATTTGGTACAAAAATTATTCGATTTTTCGCGATTTTCATATAAAAATATTCAAAATTCTTGCAGGAGAAATGGTAACCAAATAGCGCCGCAGGCGAAAATTTTGTAATTTTGGAATGGTGGTTCATTAAAATTTTCTAAAATTTTTCCCGGCCGCGCCCTATCGGGCACGGCCGGCACGAATTTGAATTTGAATTCCCCAGCCGAGTGCATTCTTAGGAGTGCTTGGATCGGTTCAAAAAGGCCAAAAAAACCGATCCGATCCTCAAAAAACCCGATATTTCCGATCCGATCCGATCTCCCAGCCCTGGTCCCATGCCTTCGGTGAAAGCAAAACATAGTAAAAAACACCTACATGCTTGACAACATCCAACAAGGTAGACCAAATTTTGATTTGTGCAAAATATGTCTCCTCGCAATGAAAATATCCCACAAAAAGTGCCCCCAATGAGAGTCGCACAAACGTCGTTGACGCCTAATGCAAACATTAGTTTATAACAGGAGTGGCTCCAATACTGCTTCTGCCACATAGCCGATAGAAAAATTAGGTATAAGATCTAAAAATGGAAATAGTATCAATAATATTTTTGTCACCATTAATATTTTTAAGGTGGATGTTTTATAGAGGTTTTCCTAATTTTTAGAGACAAAATTTCTCTAACCTCTTTTTTATGAGCTCTTTCTCTAACCTATTTTTAGAGCATGGGCATATTTTGGAGGAAAAACGGTAACACCGCTATTTCGGTAGTGATATCACTAGAAAAAGCACCGCCGCTATCGCGGCGTCCCACGCCGATAAAAAATTTTTGTCTAAAAATTGTCTAAAAAATGTTGTGTATATTTTGTCTAAATTTTTTGAAAATCTGTATCAGCACATCCATACGAACATTTTAAGCTATCACTTGCCCGGAAATGAGCAGTGGAAGGGGTCTAAACGCCAGTGGACGGACGGACGCATTTCGGACGCACACTGGCTTCTTAGTAAAGTAACATTGGTGACAAAGATGTATATGATATCACTGTTACTTTGTTTAATAACTAGCCAATCTCTATCAGACCATTACTTCTGGAATGATTAGCAAAGAGGTATTACCTGGTAAATAGTGCCCAGAGTTAAATGTACTGCTCCGACCCAATTTGGCCGCTTTTTGGTCTCCCATTGAGCCTCAGTGAGCATGGAGCAATTGTAGAGTCGATCATAGGTATCGTGGTCGAAGAAATAATAGTTCATAACGTATATTGATCAATAATAGACAGGTGATGGCTCGAATATTTCTGTGGAAAGCTCTGAAAATCAATTTGGATTCAATCAATTTGGATTTTAAATTTCGTATAAATCAACTATCGATAATTCTGTAATGTTATCCAAAAATCCATAAAAGGTTTGCACCTTTAAGTAAATTTTTTCCATTTGAATTTCTCCCTATGATCCTATCAGAAACGGTCTTTAAAAGACCATTTGTCATAACATTACTTATTTTGTGCCGCCCTTTATTTACATATCGGGATTTGCTCCCAGACATCGCATTCGCAGTAATTCGCAGTAGGCGGTTGCCAGAGGGATTTCCTGGAATGATTTCTCAGTTTTTATTCAAAAGATTCGTACTTTTAGGTAAATTAAATTCATAGTCTCGAACATTACCTACTCAGAAATGATAGGAGTCAAACTAAATAGAACGTCATATTCCAAGCAATTAAACTTGTTTGTTTGATTATGACTCCGCTTGCAAGTCCCCTAGGGGGTGGATCCAGACTAATAGGTTGAATATGCTCTTGTTCGCAGAACAGTGGAAATGATTTGCTGCTTTTCATAAAAACATGACATCCATAAACAGGAGCGCCCCCACTTTTGCATCCTTGGACGCATAGCGTCCCGACACGCTACTAATCGATGCCCACTAATCGATCCCCGACACGACACTAATCGATAAGCGCAAATTTTCCCTAATCTACTCCATAATTTTCCGGGGTACCCGTATTAGACCCCTGAATGAGATATTGTCCAAAAAAGAATTTCCCGTGGCCCTTAATTTCTTTGGCACGGCTCGGTGTTTAAAAAATTGAAAACATGGAGGGTAAAGTAAATTTACTAACTAGTGATGAATTAGCGCGCGCGCAAGGCGCGCGCGATATAAATAAATAGACATATGTTAAAGTTAAAATTTTTTCATTCTGGTATTTTTTAAAATTTATTTGGACAGTAAAGAAATGCAATGAAATAGACAAATATACACAATCCGGAATTCTGTTATCACCTCACCTACAGTAGTCCAGAAATCAGTTAAAGCCATGGTAGATCTCTTAAATGGTAGATCGCTCAACAAAACACCTTACAACAGAACCTAAAGTATTCCAGAATTCAGTTACCTTCTGACCTACAGTAATCCGGAATTCTGTTATCACCTGAGCTACAGTAATCTAGAATTATGTTATCACATGACCTACAGTAATCCAGAATTCTGTTATCCCTCGACCTACAGTAATCCAGAATTAAGTTACCTTCTGACCTACAGCAATCCTCGAGCCGCAAGCCTAAATCCTTGTTCGTCGCCTTATAAGGGTTGTTCGGGAGATTAAGCCTGATTAAATCCTACAGTAATTCAGTTATCTTCGGACCTACAGTAATCCGGAATTCTGTTATCACTTGACGTAGAGTAATTCGGAATGCAGTTACCTTCTAATTTACAAAAATGCAGAATTCAGTTACCATTTGACCTACAGTAATCCGGAATTCTGTTATCACCTGACCAACAGTTTTCAAACAAATTTCAAAAAGTGGCTTTTTGGCACAAAATTGAGTTAGTATGTGCAAATTTGATAATTAAAAAAGCAGGAATGTTTGAAATCACTTAATTAATTGACATAAATCAAAAAAGGCATAGGTTTAATAATTGAAATGACTTAAAACACAATTTTTCATTTTGGCGTGAATTCAAATATTAAATTGAAATCTGATTCAAAAATTCGAATTCAGGATGTCGAAAAACAGTTGGATGTAAATTTTCAAGTTATTTGGTAGTCGGATATGAAAAATCGACATTTTTGGTGAAAAAACGGCCAGAAATGACCAAATCTTGCATAAAATTTAGTAGAAATGTTTAAAAACATCATTTTGTGTTTATTCGGGAAAACTTTCATTCAAATTACGGATCTGACAATTTTCGGGAAACCTGGTGAATGGTAGTTATCGATTGAGCTGTTGGTCATAGGAAACTCATGGATGGATCCTGAGATATAAGCGTTCCATTCAAGAATTCAAAAATCTGGAAAATAATACAGTCAGATACGAAAAAAACTATAAAACAAAAAGGACATATGTTGACTCGAAAAACACGCTAAAACGCATTTTTACATTATGGCGCGAATTCAAATTTTCAAATTTCATATCAGATATCAAATTCGAATTCAGCATATTAGTAAACCCTTGTGTGCAAATTTTCAGCAATTTTTATCGTCAGACACGAAAAACCCAATTTTCGGCCAAAATATGACTTATTTAGGTACCAATAACGTCTTTTAGTGAAAGATGCCGAAATACGGAATGAAAAATAAAATCCGAATAATGGAAATCAAAAATTTTCCAAAAAACATAACTTTACAATAACAAAAACAATAATAATGCTCCTTCCCTATTCAAAACCTTCTAAAACACGTTTTTCCATTTTGGCGCGAATTCAAATTTTAAAATTTCAAATCTGATTTCAAATTCGGATTCAGCATATCCGAAAACCCCTGTATGCAAATTTTTAGCAACTTTTATCGTCAGATACGAAAAACCCATTTTTTGGACAAAAAATGACCAAAAAATTCATAAAAAATGATACAAAAAACGAAAACCAAAAATTTAAAAAGCAGAAATGTTCTAAATAATATATATTTGCGATATAAAACAAAAAACAACTAACAGTCACTCATAATAACCCCTAAAACACGTTTTTCCATTTTGGCGCGAATTCAAATTTTAAAATTTCAAATCTGATTTCAAAATCGGATTCAGCATATCCGAAAACCCCTGTATGCAAATTTTCAGAAAGTTTTATCGTCAGATACGAAAAACCCATTTTTTGGACAAAAAATGACCAAAAAATTCATAAAAAATGACACAAAAAACGAAAACCAAAAATTTAAAAAGCAGAAATGTTCTAAATAATATATATTTGCGACATACAACAAAAAACACAAACATCCATTGACAAAAACGCTTAAAAACACGTTTTTACATTTTGGCGCGAATTCAAATTTTCAAATTTCAAATCGGACAATTTTCGGGAAACCTACAGATCATCAGCTACAAAATGAGCTATCACTCATAAAAAACTAACGAACGGATCGTCAGATATAAGCGTTCCACACAAACAAACATACAGAAATCTGCAAAATAATATAGTTAAATACCAGGTTCTTTTGTCTAGAATGGACAACTTTTTTCCCAATGACACTGGAACCATTAAGTCTTTCTTAATGAAAGTCAAGGATGGTCTGTTGCTAACAGCATCCTAACATGGTCTGTAAAACACGGCAATGGTTAAAGAGCATATTCCAAGTTCTAACAATCCAAAAATCTGCTCTACCTTAAAAAAATTTTCTCATCTCCAAAATGTCTGTTGATATTAATTGCTGTGGCCTTGGTCGACCGACTAGCGTTGAGCACTCCCGGCTGTGCCCCCATTCGGTCAAGCGTTTTGTATACAAAAATATTTCGATGGAAGACAACAAGTTCTCTAGTGCTTATGCAACCTTGCCAATATTACCAACGTCTTCGTAATAAACCAATAATTAAATGAAAGCAGTAATAAGTAGCAAATATTGAGTTGACATATATATATTCTTTGTAACCATGGTTTGTTACTGGAGAGCCAGCCTGGTTGTTAATTAGGCGGAGCTACGTCTGATCAAAAGGCCTGGAGTAAAAGTATACTGCGCATCGAAACAAGCAAAGATTTTAAATTTCTAATTTATATTACCGAAATTTGGACTTACGCAAAATGAACCATTTTTTGTTAAAAACGCAAAAAATGATCTGGCCTCAGAAATTGGAAATCGGCTACGGTCTGGACTCATTTGCACGAAATCCAATTTGCCTTTAGCAAGGCATCTTTCAACTTTGCTCTATACTTCACTAGGCAATCTACTTTGCACTAAGCCACGGCTGCTCATGACTTAAAAAACATAGTAAGACTTATATTAGGGAACATATCGGGTCCCTCTAAATTGATAGGTGAATGAGGGCCACGAACTGAATCCTGACCATCCCCCACCGCTACAGGGTGTGCGACAGCTCAAAATGCTCCCCATCATGAGCCAAGACTAAATTCGAAAAAAATTTTCCGGACCCGGTCCTGTACGGAAAGTTATGACTCATCAAAGTTTTACACACTATTTCCCTTTTCTCTAACCATTGGAATGCATTTTTCGTTTTAGAGCGTTTCCAAAGCTAATTTTTTTGCACCCGAGGGTTTTTGGGTCCTGAATCCGAATACGAGTGCCAAAAATTTTCGGGACACCCCCGTGGGTACGAAATTTTTCAAATTTTTTCTTAGGATTTTTGCGATTTCGGATGCAATGTTTTGTACCCGGGATTTTCGGTTATGGGGAATTCAAATCCGGGCTCAAAAACCAAGGGCGCCGCCATGCGGCGAAATCGCTGGGCTCCTTTCTTGTATGATCGGTAAGATACATTGCTGAACAAAAATGTCGAAACAGTGTATTCTTGTGCTTGGGATTGATCTTTGGAATTCGTTTCTCTTGAAAGTTTTCTTTGGATAAAAACTGTATTGCTTTGAGAAGAAAACCGGCTTAAATTTCGCCTAAATGGTTATGGATCATCGCTTTATCTGCGCAGTTAGCAATCCGGCCCACTCGGCAGTAACAAACCATATCTTCTTTGATAACTGTATAATGAGTTGACTTATATCCCTAACATGGCGAGTGAAAGAAATGGAACCCATCCTAAAAAAACCTTCTCTGCTTTTCAAAAAGCTTGCATTTTTGCATTTGGGATCAGCTTAACACATTTCCGACATACCGAACTACATACCTAACTTCCGGCATACCGGAAGAATAATTCTAGAACTAGTTCCACAACCAGTCCTCGAAACTACCATCTTCGAGAATCCAAAATTTTTAAACTTTTTGGTCCAAATCGTAGTTCAATGGCTTAATTTGGCCTGGAATTGTGTCTATAGGCTTATCTGTAAAGTTTCTAATCCATTTTGATAAAATCCATAATTGATAACATTCATCCGATAAATGATCACTGTGTTGGCAGAAGTGAAGTGGTTCCAGAAATAAAGTCGGAAAGCTTAGTGCGTTGAATATGCATTCTGATCTAAGTAAAGGGTGGGGAAAATAAATCCGTACAAAACTAAATTTTCAATTTTCTGTGCAGAACGCAAAACCTGTAAAGCAAGTTTGGTGTCATATTAAATTACAAGTTCTAAGGTTTATAACAAAAAAAGATCAGCTCGATTCGCTTTGTATATCCAGGCAAACGGCAGGTCCAAAGTTGTCAACCCAAATTTTAGCCTGTACAGCCAAAGTGTCCTCTCTTTGTGACACAAAATACTTAGGAAATTCTTATGGTTTATTAGAAAATTGTATACGAGATAAATGGGTTGACAACTTTGGACCTGCCGAATGGTCATGTATTCAAATTCAAACTTTTCGTATATAGACGAAGCTTTGTGAGTATCAAGGCTAAGGTTCAGAGCAATAATCATTTCAAAACGTTCCGATTTGGCAAATACGAGTTGCAAAACTCGTAATAAACCAATAATTAAATAAAAGCAGTAAGTAGCAAATGTTGAGTTGACAAATATATATTCTTTGCTGTGCACAGCACAGCGGCTATAGGATTATTCGCCAAAAGGATTATTCGCCAACAGGATTTTTCGCCAAAAGGATATTTCGCCAAATCCCTACAAAAAGGATATTTCGCCAAATCCTTATAAAACGGATTTTTCGCCAAAAGGATTTTTCGCCAAATGGATTTTTCGCCAAATCCCTTTAAAACGGATTTTTCGCCAAATCCTTATAAAACGGATTTTTCGCCAACTATTTTCGCCAAATCCTTCTAAAGTAGACGTTTATTCATAGTATGTTAACAAAAACGGAACAAAGGCCATCAGCAGTCAGGTTGTTCGGGAGCTTAAGCCTAAGATTAAGTCCCTTAGGCCCCATATTGTTCGGGGCCCCAACCCTAATGGCTTGTTTGGCGCCTTATAAGGGTTGTTCGGGAGCTTAAGCCTAAGATTAAGTCCCTTAGGCCCCATATTGTTCGGGGCCCCAACCCTAATGGCTTGTTTGGCGCCTTATAAGGGTTGTTCGGGAGCTTAAGCCTAAGATTAAGTCCCTTAGGCCCCATATTGTTCGGGGCCCCAAGCCTAATGGCTTGTTTGGCGCCTTATAAGGGTTGTTCGGGAGCTTAAGCCTAAGATTAAGTCCCTTAGGCCCCATATTGTTCGGGGCCCCAAGCCTAAATCCTTGTTTGGCGCCTTATAAGGGTTGTTCGTGAGCTTAAGCCTAAGACTAAGTCCGTTTAGGCGTGTACAGAAGCCTAACGTAAGGGTTGTTCGGGAGCTTAAGCCTAAAGGCTTGTTTGGCGCCTTTTAAGGGTTGTTTTAACTTTAACCTGCAGGTTGGGTGGCGGATGTACCTACTGAGGATCACATACCTATACAGTACGTACACTGTGTTAAAATAACCTAATAGGTAGGTACCAGACACCTACCGGAGAGCTGTTATTCCAAAATTCTAGTACGTTCTAGAAGCAATCTTGGAATTGTTTTTCGCACTTTTTTGCTTTTACAAAGAAAACAACTTTTACATACATATCATCAGTGTATCGTGCATTTTTCGAGGGGGCATTCCGGTGAATACCCTTTTTCAGTATGCCCTTATAAGGGTTGTTTAGGCTAAAAGCAAGTTCCTGTGGTTAAGTATAGGAAAAGTTAGAAGATGAAAATTTGAGGATGAATCAGCGGAAAGTGCAATATTTACATGTAAAAGTCATGTGACTTGTTCGCAAAATTACATTCTTGGACGAAAAAGAATGAAAACATCGAATACAGAGCCAAAAATTAATTTTTACAGGGTTTTGGCGAAAACCCTTTTTTGCGAAAAATTCTTTTGGCGAAAAATCCTTTTTATAGGGATTTGGCGAAAAATCCTTTTGGCGAAAAATCCTTTTGGCAAAAAATCCTTTTTATAGGGATTTGGCGAAAAATCCTTTTTATAGGGCTTTGGCGAAAAATCCTTTTGGCGAAATGTCCCGCTCCGCAGCACAGCATGTAACCATGGTTCGTCACTGGCGAGTCTCCTTGTTGTTAATTAGTCGGAGCTAAGTCAGATCAAAAGGCCTGGAGGAATAGAATACTGCGCATCGAAACAAACAGATTTAAAAGTTCTAATTTAAGTAATCTAAATCGGGGGTGAAATCCTACAAATATATAATCTACGTATATAAATCCACGAATTCCTGAATTTCGCGCACTTTAGCCGTGCTTGGATCGGGCTGGGGAATATAGCTGATTTTGCTCAGCTGAGTAAGGGCTCTCGTTCGAGCACGTACTTACCCGAAGAATCTAGAATCTTTGGTTTGCTGAGATACAGCATGTGCACAGCAACTGCACATGCGCAAGAGCGCTAAATTTAATCGATTTGGGCCAAAAAAGTTATCTTCAAATTTTGTCACTGAGTTGGGTGTCCGAAAAAAATCTTGCTTTACAGGTTTTGCGTTCTGCATAGAAAATTGAAAATTTAGTTTTGTACGGATTTATTTTCCCCACCCTTTATGTTATCCGAAGAATCCAGAATCTGTTTTTGCTAAGATACCGATCATGCACAAGAGCGCATGTTATCCGGAAAATCCAGAATCTTGGTTTGCTGAGATACAGCATACTGCACATGCGCAAGAGCGCTAAATTTAATCGATTTGGGCCAAAAAAGTTATCTTAAAATTTTGTCACTGAGTTGGGTGTCACGGAAAAAATCTTTAGCAAATCCCAATAGAACGCGCATTTGACATTACACAAGCGATGTGGTAGCGAAATGTTTGGGAAAGAGTGCTTGTTTTCTTGCTGCGTTTTGCTCTGACCCAAAATTAACAAACAAAATTTTTTATCAGTTTGGTAAATGGTGTATAATTCGATCAATCTACGAGGAAGCAAACGCATTAATTTTGGCAACAATAAAAGTCCATTTGGTAAATGTATCGAAAATTTATTGTGATTAGAAAATTACTTGGGATTTTTAACATTTATTATTTTGGATGATATCCACTACATAGTAATCGGCCAACCTCTGTCTGTCGCAAAAAAAGACCACACTATTAGGTCAGAGAGCCAGAGAAATTTCGGAAAGTGCATTCCTAGAGATGCTTAAGTTTAAAATGTACCGAGTTTAGGGTAACTTTTTGCGGGGAATCCGAATTTGAGTTCAAAATTTAGCTAAAATGTACCTAAATTTCAACAAAATTTAGACTAAAACTTTGTCCCTTCTACCTTTTTCCCCCTAAATGTCATTCTTAGGGGTGCTTATTTTGTCGGTAAAGTTTTTTGTGTATTTTCTGGAATGTTTGCAAATTTATTTGAGGTAGAATTTGTGTCGAAGTTTGAAGATTTGATTGGTCGCTTGATAGTGTTGCAAAAATTAACTATCAAAATGGAGAGATTGATTTATGGCTTAATGCAAAGTTTTGCTTCCGCTGCTCTTTTTGGCTCAAGCATGGTGCTTTTGAAGAAGCGCGGAATCGGTGACGGTGAGTTTTTAAGTTACATTTGGTATTTGTTAAGCATGTAGCCCATTTTCGTATCCCGAATATAAACTGCAGAGCGGTGAAAATGACCTAAAAAATCTGTTCAGTAGTTTGGACGCTATTTCATTTACTGTTTTCTCATCAAGAAGATTATATGTGGGAAAAGTTCAAAGATCATTTTCAAATTTGAAAAATTTGAGTTTTAATAAATATTTGCGTCAGCATTACACGTTAATAAATTTTGTCTGTTTAGGTATGTTTGCGCAATGGGTGATGGGAGTGTCGATTATGATGAGCGGTATTGTGGTTTATATGGTCAAAGGCTTTCCTGTTTTCAGTTTTGTGTCTGCCGGTGGTGGAATATTATGGGCTATTGGTTGGTTTTTTTAAGAAGAGCTGTTCGATTATTGTTTTCAAAGTCGGAAATTTTTGTCAGTAATCAAACATACAAAATTTTCTGAAAAATCGGAAAAAATTCTCATTAAAAATTTTTGCTAAGGTAATATTTCCAAATAAATTTTTTGCAAAAGCGGTAGGAATCTAGCAGGGAAGTCTGGTTACGGTATTTGTATGGGGACAATAGGCCCGAAGTACCCCTTTTTGTTTAGAAGGAAGAAGAAAAAGAGGCAACTGAGCCGGAAAATGGTGTCATTCGCGGAGATCCATAAGATTCTATTAACAGTTTAGGGAATGCCCTATTCGTCACTACGATCAATGAGCTGGGTATTGGGCCAGCGTACCTTTTGCCGGACATTACCAATTGTCTATGTAACTTTTTTATTGGCTATTATGGATTGTTTTGGACGCATCCGCGCACTCCGAAAAACTTATGGCTAGCGATTCTCGGATTGTCTCTGACTTTGATTGGGTATAACTGTTAATAAAGTTACTTTTTACAAAATTTTGAATCCGAGTTTAGAGGTGTTCTCGTCTCGTTGGTGAAACACAAGAAAGATGACGGTACAATTCCTTCAATCACTTCTAATTTGAATACGCACCTGGAAACAGGCGACAAGTCACGCCCAATGCAGGATAAATGCTCCGCTTTTCCTAAAAAACATTTTCACGTGGACTGTAATCTGGATATTTTTGATATCATTCGAAGTTTCCGACGACCGTTGTAAGTCTCACCTTTTTATACTTTATAGTCTTTGACATTTTTTATTTTCCAGAATAACAGTAAAAATTTTACTCAGATTACTTTGCAAAATTTTATTTCCGCAGATAATTCAAGTACTTTTTTTCATACCAATTTTTTAGGTACTTTTTATTTACTTACTATTTTTCGCAAATAATGACAATAATACTGTTTGAAACGCAGTTTATTATAACGGAACATGTGTTTTATGAAACTGAGTTTTAATGTTTTCGGTTAACCGAGAGGCAATCAAAACTCTCATGAATTTCGCTTATGTGCAAAAAAGTCCGAAAGTGTGTAGTTCGTCCCTAAATCTGATAACGAAACAAATTGTTTTGCTTTTCAACACTGCCGTTATCATGCAAAAGTGCATCACAAGATTGGAATAGGGAAGCGAAAAAGGAAAAGTCAGAAATTGAATTGAAAAATGTTAAGAGCAAATAAAAAAGAAAACTAACGAAATTAAGTGTAAGTGCATTTTTGTGTACCAAATAACACAAAAATATGGCTAGGGATATTTTTGGCAGAGAAATCAATTTTTTCCCATTTTTTAGAGGCCATTTTCCCATAAATTCCAAATTTAACTGCAGTAGTACTTTTGGGAGGAAAATCAAATTTTGGTCCATTTTATTCAACTTTTATTCAATTTTTTCCATAAATTCCACTTATGCAGTGGACATTTTTAACTGGTTAAAAACGTTAACCGGTTTTCTGTAAAAAATGCAATAGTACTTTCAGATTTATTGCATTGGCTTTCTTCATCGGCATTTTTTACGCCTTGTGCAGCACATCACTTATTGCTGCGCAAGACATCGCAGCGTCTTTAGCGGTTGACGATGAACCTGACCCGATTTCTTATCTGTTTTCGAACTAT
>JAKKPZ010000371.1:0-45708 GCA_022814885.1 Ditylenchus destructor
CTCCTTCCGACTTAAGTTTATACTAGGGGTCGGCGAGTCCGAGTCTTTCCGAGTCCGAGTCCAAAACGGACTCGGACTCGGATTCGGACTCGGCAAAAGGGGGTCCGAGTCCGACGGACTCGGTTATTTTCGGCCGTGCCCATTGGGCGCGGCCGAGCGAAATTTTTGAACTTTTTTGAAGAATATATAAAATTTTCAATGTTTATTTTTTCAAACACCCCTATTTTTCTAAAAATTTTTGCCTGCGGCGCTCCTTTTCCTTCCATTTTTCATTATAAGTCGGCATTTTTCCCAAAATTTCGGACTGCGGCGCTTTTATGGCTTGTTATTTGCCTTCATGATTTTCTGCTCACTTTCTTTTAATGTGACGAAATGCGGCAAATCTGAGCTACAGGAAGCATTTTGAACTACATTCAACATTCGATAGAGTTACTAAGAAATCACTGATCAAACCTTCACACACTAACCTTCAATATAATGGGTCTTGTCTATAGGGCGTAAAATGTATGAAAATGTCCTTCGATATAACGAATGCTGAAATTTTTCTTATAACGACAAAATTTTCTCCGCGCAATGTCGTCGCACGCAGAAAATTTACAGAATTTTGTCCACAATCTTCAGTTTTTCATGAACTAAACAAATTTTACCGGAAAAATCCCAAGTTCGAAAAACAAAATATTTTGTAGTTGCAATGGCATCCATCTAGAACGCTTATTCAAGATCTGAATAGTCGATCTAGGCCGCTTTTATTCATACTAAGAATTTTTGGAAAAAACAGTTAAAATTTGATTTTGTATGTAAAATTTCTATAAAAATCTAACAAATAGCTAAAAATAGACCAACTGGTCTAAATTATGTCTTTTTATAGCAAAAATACGAAATACTAGCTAAGAAACAGCCAAAACACATGTTTTAGACAACAAAAAAAATTGGCGGGAAAAGTAAAATTCAAACGGACTCGGAATCGCTCGGACTCGGTGATAAATTCCGACCCCTAGTTTATACTACATATTACATACTATAATATTATTAAAATCGAACTTATCTTTTATCTAGAAAGAAGCTGAAAATGACCATTTTAGGAGAAATTATGTCCATTTTGTGGATTGGAATTTTTGGACTTCTGTGTTGGCAAATTTTATGTACCAGAGTTCAGTTTGCGCGAGCAGTAATGTGATTGTACTTCTCACAACGGAACGTTTTCTTGCCATTGCACTACCTCTTGTGCATATGCAGGTAAAGCCTATTTTCATTTCATCATTCGAAATTTTGGCAATGGTCAGTCATAAACAGTGTTGTCACTTTTTCAAAAGTCGCCTCCGCCTCCGGGCAATTTTTCGAGCGTCGCCTCCGCCTCCGGAGGCGCCTCCGGTTATTTTTGATCGCCTCCGGTCGCCTCCGGTCGCCTCCGACCAAAAATCGCCAAAAGTGCCCATCGCCAAATGTGCACGCCGCCGCTCTCGCGGCGGTGTGCACAGTATTTACAGTGCTGTGTGAATTTTTGTCTAAACAATTATGTCTATATTGTCTAAATTTTTTGAAAATCCGTATCAGCACATCCGTACGAACATTTTAAGCTATCACTTGCCCGGAAATGAGCCATGAAAGTGGTCTAAACGCCAGTGGACGGACGCAGGGACAGACAGACAATGGTTTCTTCGTTGCCTCTCGCGCTTGAGCGCTGGATTTCTCTCAGCATATAAAAGGCCACAAGTACACTGTTCAAGGTAAAGCAGGCTAATGTAAACCATGGAAACCATTTTACTCTACGAGAGTTGTAGCGCATTGGAAAGATTCACGCCAAGCATCTTTCAAGCGTTAGCAATAATGCAGACAGCGTAGCCAAGCATGTATGATTAAACATCCCAAGACCGAACCATAGATGAACGTAAGGATTTTAATTTCTGTCACCTTATTTGGGGAACGACGGATAGAAATTTACAAATTAATATGCGCTCATAATTATCCGAGTGAAGATTAAAACTTTCCTTTTTGAATCCCGGATTTCATAATGAAAATCCAGGATTTAGAGACCAAAGATCACAGATCCGGAAACTTTTGGGTTTATGCAAACGGACTTGGTGAGATCTATCCACTATCTATCAAATATTTTGAATACGCTAACCTTCAGCAGACCAATAAACGGTAACATTGACACTAACATCGCTCCAAATCCGCGACTGGCCAAAAATATAAAAAATGAATTCGAAATACGGTCCAACTTTGTTGATTTTTTGTCAAATTTCGAGCAGTAAATTACGTGAAACGTGAAGAATATCGTTGTGACGTGAAAGAGTACAATTATGATGATCAATTATGATAAGTCCCCCCCCATCCGATGGAGGGGGAACTAAACAATTATGTTATATTACTAGCTGCGGGGCGGCTCCGCCGCCGCAGCTAGCTTAAAGAGTATAATATTAAACATCATGTTCTTATGCATTTTTCTTACCCATAAGTAGGGCCCTACCCATAAGTAATGCACATTTTCATTAAACATACTTTTTAGGGGTACTAAAAGGATACCATGCTTAAAAAATGTATTCTCCTGTGAATGAAATAATTTATCTTAAGCATAACATGCATTAAAAACTATTACACGCCATGAACATGTCATACATGCTTACATTATTATGACTGGATTATCATGCTTACAATCGCATAGTACGCTTACAGAAGGAAGCTTACAATAGCAGAGCTTTTTCATGCTTACATTATCATGCTGACGTTCACATGCTTACAGAAGGAAGCTTGCAATAGCAAAAGCTTGCGAGTTCGGCGTTTGGATGGATAAATTCACATGCATAGATTCACATCCTAACAGAATGATGACATCTGATTCGGATTAAAAAATGGCGGATTAAAAAATGTCCATGTAAAAAGCATATTTATTTCAACAGAATACTAACAAAAACACGGTTACAGTACAATATCAGATTAATCGAAGAAGGAGCGACGTTTTTTCTTGATAGGAGTCACGTTCTTCTCGTCGAGAACTAAAGAGGCATATTCCTGCGCACGTTCGAGTGTTTTCGTCGAACTTTCAGCCATGTAGAAGAGCTGAGGCAAAAACATAGAGATTGCGTCATCTAGGAGAAAAATCAGACTTTTATACAATACTCTTACAGTAATGTTATGGAATAAGCCTTAAAGATTAGAAAAGAGGTATGAATGATTAGTAAAGAAGCGCTAATGTTCTGCAATAATCCCGGAAAATATGAAACCCACCAATTTTCTGAGCACTTGCACCGGCGAATAGAATCTCCATATCTGCGCCAAGAATTTGAGCGAACTGCATTTCTTCCTCGTCATTGCTGTCGTACGCGACGTAGCACTTAACCTTATAGCGGCTCTTATCGCCAATGTCGAAACAGAGGCAGTTAGTCTCACAGGACGATTGAGAAATCCATTTCTCCGTATCCAGGTACACATTTTCGGGCTTGTTCAGGATAAGCGCGCGCATGGCTGAAGTTATAATGATGACATAGTGTGTAGAAAAGGAATCATTTCTAGTTGTTTTAATGTAACCTTCCATAATGTAAAACCTAATATATTACCTACAACACGTAAACAGTACCTAATTGCGAATCGCGAACACGCAGAGACTTTATATCCTTCCAGAAAGGAGGAAAGGCGTTCATCGCAGGATATTCCTCAAAAGCTTGTTTCTTTACAGTGAAGTACTTGCTTTCTTCCAGAGCGATGAACTGATTGACTGTGTTCAGCTGAGACGGATAAGCTTCAATATCGGTCTCGCGGTAGAACGGAACAACTCGAAGCTTAACAATGCGAACAACCTAAAAACTGTGCCTGAAAATACTGCTACGAAAATTACTACTTTGTTCATTAAAGACATAGGCATAGACAGAAAACTTCTAAGCTAATAAAAATTTATAATTTTACATGGTTCAGCTTGAGGCTTCGCTCAGCAACATCCATCTGGTTTTTCCAAACGGTCAAGCGGTAGACTGTCTCGCCATTCGACAGGTAGAAATACTTCAGCGACGATGTCTTCTTCTTCTCGAGCATGCCTTTGCCGACAACTTGCATTGTAACCGTGCTGAAACAGTAATTTGTAATGGCTACAAATCCTTTCCCAGATGCCAAAATTGAACAAACATGGGCATAAATTACCGATGTAAAGTCTCGTTCTTCTCAACCTTCCAACTGTTCAAAATGGTAGTTGCGGTCAAAGTACCATTTGCTGCCATTTGAAGAACTTGAATGCGAAAGATGCACGTAAGAATCTAAGAAACAGTTGTTTAAGTCAAATTATGGTTAAGCAGCATATACTGTAATAAAATTAAGAAAACAACGGGGAACGAAATAAGATTGTAATGTAGTATCGGGACTGAATAATTGAAGGAAATACAAATTAAGAAAAAAGAGATAAGTTGGGTTTATTTAGTTGATTAAGACAAATTTGAATGTTAACATTGCACGTAGCAATCTAAGTTAATAGTTCAGTAAGGCAAGTTAATGTTAAGCAGGCAATATAAAAATAAATGTAAGATAATAATAATGGGCGCCTAAATGGGTAAAGTGTTAGCAAAATGTGGTAGTGGCGCAAATTGAACATCACAGGAATGGAACAGTTACTGTAATACGAAAACAGAAAAATTCTGGGTAATTCATAAGATCAAATTTGGAATATTAGTCGCCTTTCAATTACTATTTCACACATCTACAGACATTGTGAAAAAAGTTCAGAAATGAGTTGATCTGTTTTAGATTTTCCCAATTTTCTCAATTTTTTTCTGACATATAGAATTAGTGGTGACTTATTTTATAGCTTAATTATACACATAATCACATGTTAAGCACCTATATGCTTTTACAAACTTCCATAGGTGCTCTTCTAAGTCACCGTCTAATCCTATGAAATAATAACGAAAAATTATCTTTTACCTGGCCTCAAGTAACCTGACTTTGTGAGTGCAGCGTTACTTGAAGCATCGAGAAAGCCATCCATCTGTGCAAACATCATTGATTCTTCGAAACAGAAACAAAAGGTGCGGCAGAATCCAGGGAATGTTCTAAAACAAAACCAAACCACAACACCTACCGAGAATATAGTAAATCAAGTAAAATTGTGGAATAGTAACTAAAGGCGACTACTATTCAATATGACAGCGTGTTCCCGCTAATAAGGTGCTAAATAGTGATATCGAAAATGGATAATTGTAAGAAAAGAACACCCCAAAATGAGAAGGAAACGAAGTAAACTGGGTTTTATAGTTTAATGCAGTTTAGTAGAATTATTTCCCTTCCAAGACACAACATATCAAAATTTATTCAAAAAGCATTTCCTAACATAGGAATAAAGCCATAATGAATTGTTAACAGAAAAATGAAGAAAGCCGAAGTAACAAAGAGAGCTTCAAATAAACATCTATTAAAATGGAAGCTTTCTGAGTGAAATAAGTTTGACAAAGAGAGCTCAGTTTTAATGCAGACAGACATGATTCACACTTTATTTATTTCGAAAGATAGCAAAAGCATTACTAACGAATGCTAAATAAGTAATAAGTGGTGAAATACATGAAACGGTAAAGGTAAAATGCAAAGATGTCCATCGTAGCCTAAAAAATTATATAGAAAAAGAATTGGAATTTTTCCACCTTTAAAAGCCTTGAAAATCGAAAAATTCATTTTGGCGCGAATTCAAATTTTGAATTTCAAATCTGACTTCGGATTCGGATTCAGCATGGTCGAAAACCCCTGTATACCAATTTTCAGCGTCTCAGATGCATTGGAACGAAAAATCACTTTTTTTGGCGAAAAAGTGGCTTTTTTGCATAAAAAATTTAAAAAATGCCCATTTTCAAAAATGTAAAAACCAAAGATGTCCGCCATAGCCTTAAAAATTTTATAAAAATAGAATTGGAATTTTTCCACCTTTAAAAAGCCTTGAAAATCGAAAAATGCATTTTGGCGCGAATTCAAATTTTAAATTTCAAATCTGACTTCGGATTCGGATTCAGCATGTTCGAAAACCCCTGTATACCAATTTTCAGCGTCTCAGATGCATTGGAACGAAAAATCACTTTTTTTGGCGAAAAAGTGGCTTTTTTACATAAAAAATTTAAAAAATGGCCATTTTCAAAAATGTAAAAACCAAAGATGTCCGCCATAGCCTTAAAAATTTTATAAAAATAGAATTGGAATTTTTCCACCTTTAAAAAGCCTTGAAAATCGAAAAATGCATTTTGGCGCGAATTCAAATTTTAAATTTCAAATCTGACTTCGGATTCGGATTCAGTTCGGTTAGCCACTGCTGCTTTCGGCAAGTCCAGCATTTTTTAGATCAGGTCAATTGACAGTCCAGATTTTTTGGGGCAGTCCAGCGTTCTTAGTCCAGTCCAGCCTTCTTCCAAAAATTTTGGACAGACAGACAAAAATAAGCACTGGATAGAATCAACTTACAGAAATTTTGGACTTACGGACAAAAGTTTAGGTACATTTTAGCTAAATTTTGACCTCAAATTCGGATTCCCCGCTAAAAATTACCGTAAAATAGGTACATTTAGAAAATAAGCACCCCTAAGAATGCACCTATGACAGTGGGGAAAATCAGTACTGAAATATTAGGTAAAAGGATTAACGTTTTTTTATGAATAGAATTTGCATAAATGTAATAGTAAGACTTTCATTGTTCGCGCTTAATGTTACTTTACTAAGAAACCGTTGTGCGTCTGTCCCTGCGTCCCTGCCTGCGTCCACTGGCGTTTAGACCCCTTCCACTGCTCATTTCCGGGCAAGTGATAGCTTAAAATGTTCGTACGGATGTGCTGATGCAGATTTTCAAAAAATTTAGACAAAATATAGACAAAATTTTTTAGACCATTTTTTAGACAAAAATTTTTTTTCGGCGCGGAACGCCGCGATAGCGGCGGTGCCTTTGCTAGCTAATAGGTTTCCCCATTTACACACTTTTACAAACGCCGTAGGCGCTTGTAATGACAAATACAAAGCAAGTAAGAAAAATGGTCCCAAAGGCAAGCAGTCCGAGAAAAATTAGCATCCTGAGTGCCCGGAAACAATTGAATTTTTAGCCCACAAACAAATACCAAATGAAAAAAGTTTTGGTGATTACTAATCAGGGTCACCTATTTTTCTACCCATTTTTCAACCTGTACAGCCATTTTGTGAGAAATTCCTGTCGTCCTTTTGGAGTTCAACCAGGAATTTTATAGGTAATGAGTGACAATAAGGCATAGTTATTATTTGCCTTTTACGGCTCCTCGCGACTGGCCATGCATCACGAGATATGAGGAATTTTCTGAAATTCTCGATACCTGTCCCGCTCTCGATATATTTGTATTTTTTACTTTTTGCTGACTTATCTCAAAAGGGTACCCAAGTAAGTTAAAGCTGTCAGATGGGACACGATGTCCGATGGGATTTTTGGGAAGTGCATTCTTAAGGGTGCTTATTTTTCAAAGGTACCTAATTAGCGTAATTTTCAGCGGGGAATCCGAATTTGAGGTTAAAATTTAGCTAAAATATAGACAACATTTAGCTAAAATGTACCTATTTTTCCTATCAGTGACGGTTTCAGGGGGAGTGCATTCTATCCTTATAGTAAGACAGTCAGAGAAATGAAGTTAGAGACACAAATCAGTCAGAGATTCATTCTACCCCATAAACATTGCGAGCCACCGCAGGTGGCGAGCCAGTCCTGTGGTCGGGCGCGGAGCGCCCGACCTTCTCCCTTGGATTGTGGAACTTAGAACATAGGTGTACATCAGGGGTGGGCTTCGGGACGATTTTGAAATCCCGAAGCCCGAATGCCGAATGGCCAAAAGTACCGAATTTTCCCGAATTTACCGAATCCGAATCAAATCTCAAAAATAAACTTTTTTTCAAATTTTTGCCTATTATCTATATTTTTTTACAATTTTTGGTGCATTTATATTATCAATTATTGTTTCAATTTACATAAACGCAGGGCTTCCATTTGTTCTTATTTATAAGATTTGTTCTTATTTTGAGGGTCCAAATCTTAGAAAAATAAAATGTTCTTATTTGTAAGATTTGTTCTTATTTTTGGCCAATGTTCTTATTTTGTTCTTATTTTCACGAAATATCCATTTCCAAATGGGAATTTTTGAAATACAAGCAACTTTTCCTACAAATTACCCGATGGAACCCCTGCTTTACTAAGAAGCCAGTGTCTGTCTGTCCGTCCGTCTGTCCCTGGACTGCCATTTAGACCCCTTCCACTGCTCATTTCCGGGCAAGTGATAGCTTAAAATGTTCGTACGGATGTGCTGATACAGATTTTCAAAAAATTTAGACAAAATATAGACAAAATTTTTTAGACCATTTTTTAGACAAACATTTTTTGTCGTCGCGAAACGCCGCGATAGCGGCGGTGCTTTTGCTAGCTAATAGGTTTCCCCATTTACACACTTTTACAAACGCCGTAGGCGCTTGTAATGACAAATACAAAGCAAGTAAGAAAAATGGTCCCAAAGGCAAGCAGTCCGAGAAAAATTAGCATCCTGAGTGCCCGGAAACAATTGAATTTTTTAGCCCACAAACAAATACCAAATGAAAAAAGTTTTGGTGATTATTAATCAGGGTCACCTATAGATTAATAAAATGCAATAAAACGGACACCCATTTTTTCAAGGTAACAAGACCCCTGTGCAGCTGGTGCAAAATTACAGAAAATCAGTTTTAACCCTTCACTGCCGGAGCCATAGAACAAAAGGCAGAATGTCTGCATTACCATTAGCTTTCTTTTTCGTGAGCTGTCTTTATCAAAATCATGATGTCTGCCATTGTTTATTTCTCTTTTCTATGTGATCTTTTTACAGACAAACTCTTTGTATGAATAATGAACACTCATTCGTTTCTTTCTTTTTGTGAAGTCTTTAGCAAATCAAAAACGTATCCGATCGGATACACTCGGCAATGAAGGGTTAAGTTTTCCGGAAACATTGAAATAACTCATACATTTTCAGATTTTCTTCTTGGGGTCTATGGTTCTCTCATGTCTCTTCAACTTTTTGCTCCGATGGCTCGGATCTTCTGCGTTCTCAACCTACAGCTATTTGTTCACCTTTATTGTTTGTATTTGTCTCTTTTATTGTGTTTACTGTTCAAAAATAAAATGTAAAAATTTTGCTTTCAGTTATAGGAAGTTCAAAATACTTCGAATTTATTGGTTATTTTTACCGAGTCAATATTATACATGTATATGTTGCAGTCCATCTTGAAAATGCGGCCCGGGCCCGATTTTTGAACCCTTGGGCCATGTGCAAAAAACCCTTGGTCCCGACACGAAAAGCTGTGGGGTACTGTAGGACCCGGGCCAGGGTTGAATTTACCGGGCTGGGCCCGGTCCGGCCCGAGTTCCCTGGCCCGTGGCGGACTCGGGCCTGAACGTTTTCCGGGCCGCATTTGCAAGATGGACTGATTTTCAAGATGGACTGATTTTCAAGATGGACTACAACATATATACTAATTATAGCCTACGTTACCAAGTACATACTTACCCCGGCGGCTTTGCCGCCGGGTATACGCAGAACTAGTAGCTTTTACTAATTCCACTTAAAAATAATGTGCTCTCATATTATCCGCCCCAGTTGTAGTGCTGAAATATAACTTAGGCATGTATGTGTTCTCTTCGAACCTGAATGAGTTTCACTTATGTTTAAGTGTGCATTATGAGTCTCATTCTTTTATTTTCAGCTTTCAACTGATTCTCCGACATGTTCAATGCCGACTAAAAAACCTCAATAGTTCTTTTTTGGTAAAAAGTTATATATAATATTATATTAAAAAATTTTAATTTTCCTTTCATATTTTACTGCATTTCATTGTTATACTGATCATGGTAACCAAGTTTGCCAGATCACATTCCTCTTCATATTTTATTTCCTTTTTAATTTCAAACTTCTTTTTTCATGCCTTATACAAACAATTCACTATTATACAACAAAAAACATAAAATTTCGCTTCAGACAGCTAAGAAATGGTGAAATAAATATCGATAACATAGCCCAGTTTGGAGCAAAATTTTGGACTTATTTTAGAGGGCGGACTAATTGAGGCGCGGACTAATTGGAGATTTACGGTATTTATCTCTTATCTTTGAACACAGCAGCTATGCAGGGCCAGCCACTTTTAACCCTTCATTTCCTTGTGTATCCGAAAGGATACATTTTTTTGACCCCACGAACACCGAGTGTATCCAATTGGATACGCAACTTTGGAGTAATTTTTGGCCAGTTTTTTGGTATCTTAGCTAAAATCTGATATTACTCTTATAGAGTCAATTTTTTGTCCTGAATAAGAATATGTATTTAATTTTTGTGTTTTAGCTCTAAAAATTTTTTAGAGCACTCTAAAAAAGTTACACTTTTGAAAATTTCGAAATTTGTCGGAAAAAATTTTTTTCAGACTCAACGAAAAACTAACATCAGATTCGTGCTCAGCGCATCGAAATTGACCAGAAAAAGTGTTTTTCAAGCTTTTAAAATTTTTTTAAAAATCACGAAACCATGGGGGGATTTTCGGTAAAATCCCGACTTTTGACCCGCCGAAAATTCGAATTTTTAGGGGTTTTTGAAAAAAGAAAAAATACGCATCTAATAGAATCTCGAGATCTACCCATATACCAAAAATCAGCCAAATCCTACGGACGGGCATAGGGCTCTCCCACGGTCGGGCAATGAAGAGTTAAAGCAGCCCATCTACCAGCCATCTTCTGTGCCTCAGAACCAATTTTATTTCAACTGTATATGAATCCATTTCTAAGAATTGGAGCTTGACTGCCAAACTGCTCTCTACTCACTCAATACATAAGACATATATATATACAAGACACATCGAAAATAGCCTCTATGTGTGGCACCGCTCTTAACAGCTCTGGTTTTTAGACACTCCATACTAATTTCTATTCCCATTGTATACCTCTATGAATCTACCTAAAGCTGCCCATCTACCAGCCGTCTTCTGTATCACAGAACTAGCCATAAACAGCTTTGTTTCTCAGGCACTCCACACCCATCTCTTTAATACTCTTCTCAACGAATTTTGTAAGTGAAATTTATCTGCTAAATTTGCACACAGCAGCTTGGCAGGCCGAATTTTCAAATCAATATGGGGACCCTTTTGTCACTAATTTTCCCAATTCAGTCCGGATAAACGAATTTTGTCCGGATAAACGTGTGGAATTTGTATGGAAAAAACCTGTTCCCGGGCCCAAAAACGTCCGGATAACTGAAAATCCCGGGTAAATGTGTATCCGGATAAGTGAAGTTAAACTGTATGCGTTTAGTTTTCTAACTTTTGCTCTGGTTCTGACATTCCCTACTCATTTCTTTATTAATTTTCTCACCGAATTTTGTAAGTGAAATTTGACTGCAAAATCTTCACACAGCAGCTTTGCAGACTGGCCTTCGCCAGACACATCGAAAACAGCCCTCTATGTGCTCCACAGCTCTTAACAACTCTGTTTCTCAGGCACTCCATACCCATCTGTTCCTATTGTGTTGAAAACACGTTTTCCTTTACCGATTTTGAAAACAACTCACTATTTGCGGCTAAGCACTTAGCAGCCCGGGTTTTTGGATATTTCACACTAGAGGTCGGCCAAACGCTTTTACCGAAACCGAAACCGAAATTTCGGTTTCGGTTTCTTTCGGTATTGCGAAATATTTCGAACCGAAACCGAAACCGAAATTCTGGTTTCGGTTTCGTACGAAAGTTTCGGTTCCGACCGAAATTTTTCTAATATGCCCAAAATTTTTGCCAGAACCGTGAAAAAAGTTCATTTTTTTGTTGTTTCCAAGACAAAATGTCATATTATAACATGCCAGACAATGTCAACGAAAAAATCAGTACTTGTAATTATACAAAGGCAAATTTCTTTGAAGGAAAATTATCATTTCTGCCTTTCGCGGACGGAGACTCATTCTTTTGTAGCTGAACACATCTCGAGCTGTTGAAAAGAGACCCTCGCTTGCAACGCTGGTAGCCGTCGCTGAAAGATATCGCCGCGCCGCCTTTGCCAAAATCGGGAAGTTGTAGGTAGCATTCTTCCAATATTCCAGCGGATCATTCTTGACTTTTTCTCTTGCTTGCGCACAATAAGACGTGATTTCCTGTTGCAATTCCTCTTGAGAAGCGGTTTTTGTCACTAAAATTGAGACTGACAATACAATTAAATGTAATTTAAAATTGTTTACTTGGCAGTTGGCTTGCCAAGCTGTCTTCAAACGAATCCAACAGGCCACCTTTGGCACGTTTTTGGGGAATTTCAACAATTTGGTCCTAAATAATATGTATTCGTTATTTTCACTACGTTATAAATACCTCATCGTCTGCCTCGGTGCTGGTAAGCATTCCCTGAAGTGCAACAAACACTTCACGCTTAATTTCCTCGGTTGACGTTGAATATCTGTCCTTAAATCGGGGATCCAGAAACTGCGCGATCGCAAGTTCTCTAAAATATATGAAATACAACAAGAATTTGGGATATAAGAAACCTATTTCTGTTTAAATGCCCAAAGCGATCCCGTAGTCCCTTCACAAAAATTTCTTTTGCAATGTTGATATCAGCGCTTGCGAAGTTTCTTTCGAGCTCCTTTTCGGTCATAACTGCATACGGATATTGAACTGATATGGGCGAACAGCAGAAAAGACGTGTCAATTCTTCCAATGGTTTCAGCAATTCTACCAGTTCGCTGAGACATTTCCATTCGGTGTCCGTCAAGTTGAGGTCATAGCGCTCCTTTTGATATGCGTACTGCGACACAGTTGTTTTTTGCTCAATAAGTCTGTGGCACATAAAGTACGCTGAATTCCAACGAATCGGCATATCCTGGAACAAATTTGAAGTTATTTAAGTTTGGGAACAATTTGGAAACCTGACATATAATCGTAAAATTATCTGTTTTTTAACTTAAACCGACGACTTAAACCGACGACATAAACGATTTGTACGATAAAACGGCTTACCTGTAACAGAACATGTTCCGGTAAATCTTCTTCGATTTGAATTTCCTTGAACGCCGACTTAGCCAAATTTGACTGCTTGAAATGCGTCACGATTTTCCTGCATTTTTCCAGTAGCTTCTGGACTGGCGGATGTTTTAGACCTTCTTTGACGACCAGGTTTAACAGATGCGCTGCACAATCAGCTGACTCCAAATCAGAAGCCGAATCCAGATTAAATGCCTGTAAGAACGCATTTAGTAAAATATTGCGCAAAAATAATTGTGAAAAATACTTTTCGCATGTTTGCACCACCGTCGCGCAAAAACATGAAGCATTTTTCCTGGGGAATAGCCCACTCTTCAAGCATTGCGCGAACAACGGCGCCCACTCGCTCGCCTGTGTGTGATCCAGCGAACTCTCTGACGCATAAAACGAAATTGCGACCTTTCCAATCCTTGCTAATTCCATGAGCCGTGAGACTAAAACAAAAACCTTCAGTTTTTAAAAACGTGTAAAAGCTATCTAAAACAAGCTATCTAAAACTTTCGCTCAGATGGAAAATTACGAATTTTAGCATGCGATTTATAAAATGAAAATAATAACCTGATGTACGAATCATTTGGCCCGCTCCAAATATCAGTTGTAAAAGACATAGCTTCCATTGCGCGCAGTTCATTCAGTATTTTTGATTTTACCGCTTCATATGCCTTCGGAAGCACCGACTTTCTGTAATAGGACTCGCCTTTCAGGCACTCAGATGTGTGGCTCAGAAGCGAGATAGTCGCAGGATTTTCAAGCAATTTGAACGAAACCAAATTTGAGCAAACAAAATTGATCACTTTTTTGTCCAGAACACTGAGGCCGGCTAGAAAAGTAACATCAAAAATTGATATGTTCAACGAATAAGCTATAAAAATTGATATTTTTGCATCAACGTTGATATTTTAAATAAATAAAGCCCCAAAAAGCAAGTTTCTACAAAAATCAATTGCATACCTCCACACGTGACATGAATGAACTTGTCCAATTTCCCGGTCTCTTGGCTGTTATCCGACGGTGTTCGATCTGGCGTCTGGAACTTTTTGAAGTATTCCGTCTCACTGTGTTTCGCCTTGAGGTGGGTCACGAGGCCGGAAGTGGCCCAATCTTTTGTCGAAATTCTGGTTTTCTTCTCTCCCTTCTCCACGCACAATGTGCATTCCGCTTCGTCCTTATTCTCGGTTTTTCGGTATAAGCCAATTCTCCAAATATTGGACGTTTCTCGCGGCATTTTGATAGCTAGTCTACAAGCCATTTCTTTAATATTCTTCTGACTGAATTTTGTGAGTGATGTTTGTCTACAGCTTCAAAACACAACAGCTTAACAGGCCAGAGACATCGAAAACAGCTCTCTATGTGCTGCACAGCTCTTAACAACACTTTCTCAGACGCTCCATACCCATCTTTTCCTATTGTGAACAGCCCGTCTCTTTAATTGTCTTCTTACCAAATTTTGTGAGTGATTTTTATCTACTTGTTCAAAACACAGCAGCTTAGCATGCCAGACACATCGAAAACTGCCGTTTATGTGCGGTTCAGCACACAACAGCTCTAATTTCTAGACGCTCCATAGACATCTCTATTTTTGTTGTGTGATAATCACGTTTTCATTTACCGATGTTGTAATGGCATAAATAGGCATCAGTCGTTGAATGTCCGTTTTCAACTTTATATGAATCCATTTCTGAGAATTATATAATTGTGTGAATTTTGAAGTTGTTTTCTCTGTTGTCATGTCATATCTCGGGTGCTATGATTTCATTTCTTTCCAACATCTCAAGAAATGAAAAAGAAGAATAAATTCATTTTAATAAGATCCATATACTCTTTAGCATCAATGTTTTTTAGCATCATTTGGTTTCTTTAACCCTTCATTGCCGGAGCCATAGACAAAAGACAGAATGTCTGCATTACCATTAGCTTTCCTTTTGGTGAGCAGTCTTTAACAAAATCACATTGTTTATTTCTCTTTTCTATTTACAGACACACCCTTTGTATTAATAATGAACACTCATTCGTTTCTTTCTTTTTGTGAAGTCTTTAGCAAATCAAAAACATATCCGATCGGATACACTCGGCAATGAAGGGTTAATATCTTGTGTACAAATGAATATTATCGTCCCAAAACATTCAAATTAATTCGAGCAAAAATTGAACAAATACAAATTTCGTAAGGGTCTTTGTGTTTAATACACCAATGGTAATGCTAATTCAAAAGCTGCGAAGTAAACATGACTGCCACAAATGCTGTCTGCTCACGCAGCATACAACAGCTTGGCAGGCCAAGGTCTGGGCCAGACACATCGAAAATGGCCCTCTATGTGCGTCCCAACCTTAACAACTCTGTTTCTGAAACGCTCCAAACCCATTTCAATTGCTGTGTAGAAACCATTTCGTTTGCATCTTTTGTAATCACAAAAATCGATTTCTGTCTCTTCTTTGAACATGCGTTTTCTTCATTTTGTAAATTAGCACAATCTTTCGCACGTATAATTATAGGAGCTTGCAAGTCGTTGTCTTGTCTGCTATTTAATTTCTGAGTTCCATGATTTCACTTTTTCCCACATCTAGAAAAATGAATGATGAGATGAAACCCATACATAGTAAATCGACCCCGCTAAGTTTGAATGCGGGGTCGGATTTGATCTTAGAACTTTTCCCTTCAAAATTCGGGATTTTTCGTTTTTAAAGGGCAAAATTTCTTAGCCCCGGTGGAGTAATACCTCAAACGACACCTCAATGAGCCAAGCAAAATGAACTATTATTCAGCTGGAACTCGTCGCAGACCCTCTCGGCGATAGCTGCGGGCTTTTCCTCCTTGTCTACGTATGTTTAGCATCAATAGTATAGCTCATCTGCCTTCAATTTAGTGTGAACGAATGATTAATAGTACCTGAAACCCGATTAGTCCCCACACTAATATATATCTATATAATCGGAACGATTGAAATTATTAAATAAATTGCAGGAAATCACTTCAAAATTCTTTTCGATCAATGAGTGGAAACATTTCAACTCCGAATAACAGCGATTTGGTTCGTCTGAATGTCGGTGGAAAGGTGAGCGTTTGAAACAATTTTGATCTTTTATATTTTCTAACAGCGACAAGTTTATAGATCTTGTTTCTTCTGTGTTTTGTAGCTGTAGAATTTTGGTTATTGAAAAGAAGCTTTTGAAGGTACAAGACTAAATTTTTCTAACCAAATTTCGAGCATGAATAATGAGCCAAAAGTATGCACCTAAACACGTATTTTCAGACATTTCAAACCTCGAAAGACACACTTTCGCGTTATCCTGAATCTTTCTTGGCACGCTTGGTCAACGGAGCTCTTTCCAGTGAAAAGGTTAGCTTAAGTATTCAAACTCATAATAAATGGTAAACTTACGTTTAAACATTACAATTTAACAATAAACTTTAGAAAATACCAATAAATGAAATCTTTTCAGGACGAAACAGGCGCTTTCCTTATTGACCGCGATCCTCAACATTTCCGTGTAATTCTAAACTATCTTCGAAATGGGGAATTGGTTATGGACCGCAACGAAATTGCAGTAAAAGGTAAGTAGCTCTATCAATAAAGTAATAATATATGCACATCCGGAAACATCCAAATTTTCTAAGCTTATCGAAATCTTTTCTCTATAAAAACTAGTGGTTGATGCAAACCTGTGTTTGTTTTAACGCTTACATTAAAAAGCTCGGCTGTCTAGTCCATAGAAAGACTTGTTCATTCAAATTGTTTTGGCGACCCGGAATTCTATGCCGGTGACTTACAAAATGAGCTATTACACGCCCCTGACTAACGCGTGGATTGCGAGAACCAGGTATGGTTTTGCCACTTTAGAGGCCAAAAAGGGAATTAAAGGGGCAAAATCAGTGGGTACAATGTGCCAATTTCGAAAAATTTTTAGAGGTATTATCTCACCGAGTAGTAGCCTTAGAGCTAAAAATCCAGGGCCCAGCTGAAAAATCCGACGGTTGGGGTTTATTATTTTTTTGTTTGGGGATTTGATTTTTACAGAAATATCAGATCTTTAAGAACAATTTAGTAGTACGAATTATCAATGTAGTACGGACCCAATTAGATTAGAAATTTTAAGTATTTCTTCTTCTAGAAAATATATTTGTTGTAATGCTTTCCCCTCTATATAATAAATTTATAGAGCTGTTGCGCGAAGCTGATTTCTACGGTCTGCATGCTTTGGTTGAGGAAATCAATAACCCTATCAGGTATATTTGGAGCCTGACCTTGATAATTCGATGATTTGATCACGTGAATCACTGATATCGAATCTTTATTCTTAAAACACCTTTCAATAATACAGTCGAATAACTCTCCCTCTGATCAACGCTGCCCGCCGAATAACGCGGATTTTGTCCGGTCCCGGTTTTACGCCAAAGAATTTGTATAGCTTAGGCCCTCTGAATAGCGCGAATTTTTTTGAGCCACGCCTTATAAATGACACTCCGAATAACGCCGATTCAAATATTTTGAAGAAATTTTCGAAATTGTTATCACTTTTACACAATTTTTAACAAAATTTAAAAAATTCTCGGAAATTTTTGAAATATTTTTGGCGTTTTTTCAAAAGTGTTACAAAATTCGGTAAAATATACGAAAATTTTGTGAAAGAATTCGAATTCGCGACAATAAATTCAAATTTACTGCCAAAACATTTAGAAACCCCCGATTAACTCCGATATAACCGTATTTTGTGTAGAAACTTCCGAATAACGCGGATTTTGTCCGGTTCCGAGACCCGCATTATTCGGGGGTTTGACTCTACTTGCAATAATTTTGATAATAATTCGTCCAGCGCTCAAAAATGACATTCTTGGACCGACATACCTTTTTCTGTACAAAAAATGTTTTTAATTTTGACCTGTAAAATGCTAACGTGACAACACTTAAGATGCTACAACCCGAATTAGAAACTAAAACCTATTATGACATGCTTTCCATTTTCAAAATTATTATTTTCAGGTCATATCGTACTGAAGTAATAACTCTGTGCACGAATCATGACAATGACAGCCACAACAGTACTACGAACAAAGTCTATGGTACTATCTGCTTCAGCGAACCACAGGAAGACTACAAAGTTTTACAAGCACTACGTGACAGGACTCAACTTCAGTTCAAACTTGTACGTAAAGGACGATATGACATTTGTGATTTAACACTCGATGGCCTGATGGAAATTCAAACGATTTTGCGCGGTTTCGGTTTTGTCCAGGAGTCTTACGAAACTGACTACGATGGATTCCGTAAATGCTGGAAGTTTATTTTGCAACCCACAGCCCTCCGTACTGAAGCTATAACCATTTGCGACTCATGGCTCACATATAATAAAAATGCCTCTCATCAGAATTCCGTTATCTTTAGCGAAACACAGGACGACTACGAAGTTTTGCAAGCATTACGTGACAGGACTCAATATAATTTGGCATTTGTAAACAAAGGACGATACAGTTTTGATTATTACGGCAAGATGGAATTTGAAACGATTTTGCGCAGCTTTGACTTTGTTCAGGAATCTTACCATACATATCAATATTATGATGATGCTTATTCAACGCTTCAGTGCTGGAAATATGTCAGAACCGTTAACAAATGATTTGTGTCATGTAATATGAAATGTTGAATTTCTATTGATATTTTTTGAATAAAGTTTTCAATTGTGATGTAAATGAGTAAATTTTATGGAATTTGAAACATATGGTCTTAGAATTATCCAGATGTGACGATCTGGATTCGTCATCTTCGGTGGCAAAAATTTTCCGACTTTTACAGTGCCCCTAAACATTTATGTGTGAACTTTGAAAAATCGAAAGCAAATATAAAGTTAAGGATCAATGATGATGATCTCTAATGATTATCCCATATGCCTCATTTATTTAATCCTTCATTTCCCAGTGTATCCGATTAGATACGCAAACTTTGGAGTAATTTTTCGCCAATTTTTTGTCCTCCCAGCTCAAATCTGATATTGCTCTTATATAGCCAACTTTTTGTCCTGAATCAGGATATGTAATTTGTTTACCCATTTGTTCTACGATTTTGCCCTGAAAAATGGTAATTTTCGAGACACACCCCCGAAAATCGAGGAAAATTGACGAATTTTGGGGCTCAGCGTAAATTTTTCAATTTCTAAAAACCTTCGTAACTTTCGAAATTTGGCACCTTTGACGGAAATTTAAAAAAACTTGCCGAGTAAATCCGCTACGCGGAATCCAATAAGCTTGTCAAATTTCGTGCAGTTATCCCATATGCCTCATTTATTTAACTACCACATCATAACATTTTTTAACCATATGAAATAATGCATGAGTACATTAACATCCACGTTATTCATCTGGGGGCGATCCATATCAAGTGCCAAGCTTGGCATGCAAAGTTACCAAGCTGCCAAGTTGTTGGGTTCATACCAAAAACTTGGCACCTTGGTGCCAAGTTGCCAAGTTTTTCTGTCCATATCAAAAATTTCGAAACTTGGCATATGCCAAGTTTTCCAAAAATATGCCAAGTTTGTTAATTTGTCGATTATTTGTGTTATATTGCACTTTTTGATGAAAAATGGCATTTCCTTAATAATTTTCACTATTTATGTTCAACAAATTCAATTTTAAATCGTATATTTCATGTATTACACTGATGAATTCGGTTCAAATAACAATTATAATGCTCAGTTTAACTGTTTTTATTGACTATTCATTATTTGATCATAGTTTTTGATTGAAAATCAAGAGAAATAACAGATATTTACCAAGTTCATTTATTTATTTGTCAATTATTTGTGTTATATTGTACATTTTGATGGATAACTTTGAAAATGTCTATTATTTTGAAATTTAGGATGAATTCAGCCGAGAAAAAAGAAATCCTGTCGTTGATCAAAGATAAATGGAGTGAAATAAACGCCGACTTTTCGGATAAGGGCTCCGATCGCCACACTCGTGAAAATGCCTGGAAGGAAATTCTCGAAGCCGAATAGAATGCACCATCGGCCAGGTAATTTTTCTTGTTAAAATTGTTCAATATTTTTCATCAACCTAATTGCAGCTGAAAAATTCATGGCGTTGCCTCAGCAAATTGCGCGTGAAAGGCCCGACCTATGCCGCAGAAATCATCAAGGCTGTGATTGAGCTGCACAATCGAAGAATGGATCAGAATCCGGAAGATCTGCCAACTCAAGAAGAAGAACAAGAAGATCAATGTCCTCCAGAAGAAATGGGCACAACTGAAGCCAGGGCCGCGGGTAAACAAAAACAGATTCAATTGATCAATTTTTTCGTTAGATCATTCAACAGTTTCTTTATATTGTGATTTTGTGCTGTGAATTAGCATTGTCCTATATATAATGTGCAGGTGGACTCTGGAAGGCTTATATCTGAAGATCTGTCAAGCGGTGGAAAAAAGTGACGACGGATTCGGATTCAGGGTGAAAAATTATCGGGAAAAAAATTTAAAAAATTCATGGGGGGGGGTTCCGACCCCCCCCCCCTCCGGGGGGGGGGGGTCCCGGGGGGGGGGGGGTCCAAAACCAAAAACGCTCGGAATGCAAGAAAAAGTGATCCTAAGACGTTTTGAAGGTCAGATTCGGGATTTTTGACCCAAAAAGTGGCTTTTTCCAGAAAAATCCATTTTTTGAAAATTCGACTCTTGAAGGCCGAAAAAGCTGAAAATTACAGGAATGGGGTATTTCGATACGCTGAATCCGAAAATGGAATCGGTTTTTGTATTTTTGACCAAAAAAGTGCCTTTTTCCAGAAAAATCCATTTTTTGAAAATTTGACTCTTGAAGGCCGAAAAAGCTGAAAATTACAGGAATGGGGTATTTCGATACGCTGAATCCGAAAATGGAATCGGTTTTTGTATTTTTGACCCAAAAAGTGGCTTTTTCCAGAAAAATCCATTTTTTGAAAATTTGACTCTTGAAGGCCGAAAAAGCTGAAAATTACAGGAATGGGGTATTTCGATACGCTGAATCCGAAAATGAGCCCCGATTAGAGATTTAAGTTACCAAACCCATGATTCGAGATTTAAGTTACCAAACCCATGATTCGAGATTTAAGTTACCAAACCCATGATTCGAGATTTAAGTTACCAAACCCATGATTCGAGATTTAAGTTACCAAATCCATGATTTGTGATTGAAGTTGACAGAGACCGATTCGAGATTTTAGTTACCAAAGCCCTGATTCGAGATTTAAGTTACCAAATCCCTGATTTGTGACTGAAGTTGACAGAGCCCCGATTAGAGATTTAAGTTACCAAACCCATGATTCGAGATTTAAGTTACCAAACCCATGATTCGAGATTTAAGTTACCAAATCCATGATTCGAGATTTAAGTTACCAAACCCATGATTCGAGATTTAAGTTACCAAATCCATGATTCGAGACAGAACAACTGGCCAACCCTGGGGAAAACAACTGGCCAACCGGGGGAGGACAACTGGCCAACCCGGGGGAGGACAACCGGCCAACCCTGGGGTGGACAACTGACAAAAATATGATAACTAATACCAAACCACCAGAGATTCTAACGGAAAAAAACCGAAAGAATCCCGAAGAATCCTGAAGAATACTGAAAAATTCTAAAAATGGAAAAAATAAACCTGAAAAATCGAAAATTTGAAAAATGGAAAAATATGATAACTAATACCAAACACAAGAGAATTCGACGGGCGCGGCTTTGCCGCGCCCTTTCAACTTGACTAGTTACAATAAAGTTCTCAATTTCTTATTACTTGTTGCAACAATAAAACAGTAAAATACCAAAATTTTCCAAAAATTACCATAGGGGGGACCCTATGGATTTCGGAAAAAAATCTGAAAATTTTTGTCTTGTAAAAAAAGTTAACAGGCATGTACAACTCAATGCCCTGAGCAACTTTTACAAAGACACTATGGGTATCTGAGAAGTTCTTGGTAAAATATAGTGAAAATCGCCTCGAAAATGGGGTGTTTTCGAAATAGTGCATTTTCAGTGAAAAAATCGTAAACTTGAAAAAATCTGAAAAGTGCACCGGAATCTAGAGAAAAAGTTGATATGGAGTCATCAAGATCAAATTTTGGAAAAAGTTTGAAAATCGTGCGTTTTTTATAAACTTGGCACTTTACCAAGTACTATTTTCGGCTTGGAAACTTGGCACCAAGTTACCAAGTATTTGGTGCCAAGTTTTCTTGATATGGACTGAAATGCCAAGTTTTCATCCCAACTTGGCAATTTGGCAGCTTTGATATGGACCGCCATGACAAGTTTTGGAAAACTTGGCTTGGCAACTTGGCATGTGATATGGACAGCGGCCTTGGCAACTTGGCACTTGATATGGATCGCCCCCTGGTCTTGGAACAAAATTGTAAATTTCAACTATATAAAAAATATACATAACACTAGCCCCTTATCAGTGCTCGCAAAGCGCGCGCGCTGGGGGTTATAATTTAAAGCCAGGGGTTATAATATAAAGTTTTCATTTTCTCTGAAACGCTGCTTTGAGGCCGTTCTTAGGAGTGCTTAATTTCTAAATGTACCTATTTTAGAAATTTTAGACTAAATTATAGACAAAATTTTTTGAAAAGGTCGATTCTTCCATCCTTACTCCCGAACAACAGCTGCCAGAGGGCCGAAGGCCCGAAATAGTCTCATGCTGCTCTACTCCCGAACAACAGCTGCCTGAGGGCCGAAGTCCCGAAATAGTCTCATGCTGCTCTACTCCCGAACAACAGCTGCCTGAGGGCCGAAGTCCCGAAATAGTCTCATGCTACTCTACTCCCGAGCAACCCTTACTCCCGAACAACAGCTGCCTGGGGGCTGAAGTCCCGAAATAGTCTCATGCTGCTAAGCAAGGGCATACTGATACACCCTAACCGCGGCAAGCTTGGGAGAGACGCGAAGCGGCTCTCCCAAGCTAGTATCACAATATTTCCAAATATTTAAAGTTTAGCAAGTAAGCATTACATTTGGTTGTTGTCAAAGTCAGAAGCCCAAGATAATAAAGAATAACAAGATAATAAAGAATAACTATGAAACCTCGTGAAACCTCCCGAATCTGACTTATCAGGTTTAAAAATATTAGAGCAGTTTTAGTACAGCAAAATTATTTTCGGTTGCTTTATTATAGAGTCAGTTCGAAATTGGATTAATTTCCTGCACGAAAAAGGGAAAAATTAAACTAACGGAATAGTTGCTAATGACCAAAGTGCGGCGGAAAAACGTCTAGGACAGCAAGAATTGAAAGTGCATATATTTCATGTAAGCATTACATTTGGTTGTTGTCAAAATCAGAAGCCCAAGATGAGTTACAGCAAAACTATACCCAAGAAGGCTGACAAGTGTTCAAACATTTGTTCTGCTTGAGTTGGTAGCACACCGAAAATGGAAAAGTACAGTAAAAAATCTAGTCGCTGTAATATTTCTTCATAGTTTTATAAACATTCCTCTAAATGGAATGACCCTGCTTTACTTCAATTTCTGCATCAAGCGCCAGATAGAAACTTCCCCGGACACACGACTGAACACATTCGGCTAATGCTTTGTCAGTTCTCTGCCCCTGCAGTGCCGCCTGTGTTTTCATTTGCTTTTCTATGCCATGCTTTGATTTGAAATTGACTTTAATTAATTTGATTGAAAACATTTCAAATGCGTGCCCCTCTATCAACAAGCTTACTTGGGCGGCTTTGTCAGTGCGAGCAAGCCTATTTGGCTATCAGACACACTCCTCGAACACACGACGCAGGCCCAGGTGTGAGAGAAAAGAGACAGCCGACTTTGCAATAGCAGAGAATTAAAAACATTGAAAATAGAAGAAAACGTTTCATGCGTGCCCCTCTCTCAGCCTGCCTACATGGCCGGCTGAAAAATTTCCCCAAACGCATGACTGAACACATTCGACTAATGCTTTGTCAGTTCTTTGCTCCTGCAAAGCCGTCTGTGTTTTCATTTGCTTTTCTAGGCCAGGCTTCGCTTAATCTTCTGCATTAGACTGTTTACTTTTCACAACCATTTGATTTGTGTTTGCTTCTCAATCGGACAGCTCTGTTTTCTCTTTAATTTCATCAGTTTGTACGGCACATTGGGGATTCTAAATTCGAGGATTAACAAATACAGAATTTTTAAATTCTAGCTTTCTGCAGAAAACATGGGACAATGTATTTCGATCAGAGGCGTGAAACGTCATCGAACCAATTCTTCACCAGATCTGAATTCCGATGAAGCCAATATATCGCGCAAGTCGGTGTACATTCCGAACGATACTTGGCTGGAGGCTCTCAAATTTCTGACCTGTCCTCAATGGTCGCAAAACCGCTATGTGTGCCGTCAAATCAATGGAATCATCGAGCGCAATATTTCGCATTTGCCGAAGATGGTATTGGCTTGCGCGGATATGTATTATAACTTCGAAGTATGTTACATTAAGTTATTTATAAAATTACTCAAGCTAATTAATTTTTAAAATTTTGGGCTAATTGAAACTTGAAATTGGGGAATTCTCATAAAATTTATTTTAATACCAGTGATGTAATGATTTCTGTAGTTAGTGTTTTTAGGGATAATTTGATGCGCCGATTCAGAATATGACAGTGATGTCATAAAAATAGTTGCACTTTTTTGCACTTAAATGTAAATATCTTTTTTCCTGTAAAGGAATGTTCCTAATCTTTTTACTCGTTCAATAGATGAATATGAGGGCTACATTTTATCGCCGAATTACGGTCGAAGTAATTGTAGAAGCACCAGCTTTTATGATGAGCCGCAGAAGCTGCACACCAAATTTGGTGGAAATTTGAACGTTATTTATTTTTTGGTATCGGGTGACCATTAATTTCTGACACCACTTTTCAATAATGAATATTTCTTTTAGAATGAATGATTGACTATGAGTGTTTGGTATTATTTTGTTGCCCATTTTGTCTGCTTTAATCTGGTATATAGCTTTTATATATCACTTCACAAAATAATGAAAATTTTAGATAAAGTTTATTATACACCCCTGTATAAATTTTTGAGGGGTGTATAAATTTTAGCCAAGTATGGTGTCTATAAACGCTCATAACTCAGCGATAATCCAACGAAAAACAAATCTGTAAAAAGTTTATGGTAGAGCACACAATGTAGAATAAGACTAGTGAAACAGATTTTCTCGATAAGTAAAAACCATGTTCAAAAAACAAAAAATATATGCAAAACCTAAAATGAATTTTGAGGTTGTTGTAAACTTTGTGTGAAATAACGAATATTTCATGAGGTAAAATATAAAAATTATATATCGTTGAAAACTAGACAAAATTTGCAGTTATTCGATGTATTGTACGTATTACGGTTCTATCACGCAGTTGTTCAAAATCTTTATTTTTAATACTAACAAAAACATTTCTTAATTTTCTTCAAAAGTATGGTGTCGGAAAATGCTCATATCTCGCCGATAATCAAACGAAAGACGATTCTGTAAAAAGTATTTTCTTGTTCACAAACTGTACAATAAACCTGCTTAAACCGTTTTTCGGAATGATTAAAATTGTAAGCAAAAATTAGCAAAATATGGAAAATATCTCCAAAAAATTTATACAGAGGGTTTTTGTACACTTTGTGTGATATTTTAAATATTTTGTGAAGTGATATATAAAAGCTATATACCAGATTAAAGCAGACAAAATGGGCAACCAAATAATACCAAACACTCATAGTCATCCATTCATTCTAAAAGAAATATTCATTATTGAAAAGTGGTGTCAGAAATTAATGGTCACCCGATAGAAAGATGTAACTAATTAAAGATGCAGCACAAAAAGTTGACTAGGGAACGTCCAATCAGACTTCACTTATATATTTTTTAAATTGATAAATGAGTCACTTTCGGTAAAACTGTTTTATAGTTTAAACTAAAACACTTTTTCAACTTAAATGCATTATATCTCTCTGTATATCAAACCCCAGATGATATAATTCGGTGATAAAATGTAGCACTCATAATCATCTATCGAATGAGCAAAAATATTAGAAACATTTCTTTACAGGAAAAAAGATATTTACATTTAAGTCCAAATAAAGTGCAACAATTTTTATGACATCTCTGGCATATTCTGAATCAGCACATCGAATTAACCCTTTTTATGACAACACTGGTTTAATACCATGATTGGGAAATTCAAGGACACTTGTTTTTCTTCGAATTCGACACTATCAATTATCAAAAATAAAACTAAAGGTCACAGTTTGAAAATAAATTTGTTTCGAACTTGTAGGATCGAGCTCAAGAATGGCAGAAACGGCGACTGAACAAAAACACTGTTGTTGCCTTTGAGACTGTTATGCAGGAGAAGCAAAGCACGCAATGGTTTGTGAAGCGCGGCTTCCCAATCAAAGCTCCAGTGGGCATTCCGGCATCTGATCTGCTCATTGCTGCTGATAAGTGGACGGGTGAATGTGAAAGCAATGTGAACATTTGTATCCATGGCTCTGCGCAAGAAAAAGTACCGTATTCCGATGAAAAGAAGCGCCTTCCATCGTCTCGCGAACCAGTTTTGTTTTACGCGCAATTCAATCCGGTGTCAAACCGATACTCTTGGCATTATTTGGCGCAATTTCTCAAATTCATCTACCATCCAATGTCTTATGTAAAGGTAACACTAGGTCTACGCACGTGGGGAATCCCCCGGGGATTTTGTATTTTTCTTATAGTTTAATCACAGTGCTGTACTCTCTCATCCAATCCCCCGAAGAGAAAGCGTTGTAAAGCAGACATAAAACATGTCTTTGTCGACATACACAATGGCATACACAACCAAAATTTGATGTCTGTGCGAAAATGCTCTGTACAGAGAAGACAATTTCATTTTTGTTTTTCCAAAACAAACTCCTTTGTTCTAGAAAATCAAATCGATTTGATTTTTCACCATTACACAAAGCGAATCCGCCGGGGGATTGGCCGGGGGATTGAGAGAGCATTTTTGTGCAGTAAAAGCGATAGAAAAATACAAAATCCCCTCCCCCTTTCCCCCACTTGCGTAGACATAGCATAAACGAGCAGTAAATATGAATGTTGTAACTTGTTCAGTTGTGACTTGCAGTTTTGTTTTGTTCAGCAATTTGTTTACCATACTTATCAGAAAATTTGTTCGACCTGCAACTTATATTTACACCAATTTTATTGCAAATTTTCAGGAAGTCAAAATGTTTGCTGTCAACCAGACATTCATCGATTCCCTCAAATGCAACATTGGAAGTACTGATAATGAACCTCGCTATATTCGTTGTGAATCTTTCACGCTCAAAAGATTTCAATTAAGCTATGATGGCGTTAAGAAACAATTCAGATTTTTCGAAAAACGCGTTGTCGGTAAATATTTTTAATCATTTTTGGTTACAGATAAAATGAAAATTCGATTCCACAAGACATTCGACAAGGTCGAAACTGTCGGATCGAAATCGAAGTTTATGGTATTTAGTTAAGAAGCGTTTAGAACGCAAGAGAGAAAATTTTGATTGGAATGAAAATTAAAATTAACTTTCTATGGATAAGCGACAAACATTGTTTCGCCCATAATCTGAGACAATGTTTGGGTATTGCCGTAAAGTTAGGGCTCGTCAATCAGACCTTTACGACATGGTGAAAAAATATGGTGAGATTTTTAGTGGGAAGCAAAATGAGATAACAAGGTGAATTACTAATAAGAGTATCTATGAACAAGTAAAATAGTAAACACGAGTTAAATAACAAATTTGAGAGACGAATGAGATTTCGAAAAACTGATAAAACTCTTATGCCTTTTTTCCTTTCGAGACACAATGTTATGGTTAGATTTCAAAAGTGTTTAGGCTCTTTTATAAAAATTGCCCTGAGAAAGTAAACTCATTATATAATAATTAAATTGTATGATTCCTCAGGGCTGCTGTGGAGTTTTAAAATGAAAAGTGTAAAAAGGATAAATTTAACGTCTGTCGAATTGATGAGGTTATAGGAGACTTCTAGGGTCCAAATCCAATAACAAAGTCCCTATAACCTACGATACTGTTAGATTGATAATATATGTTTAATTACCCTAGTTTGAGGTTTGCGAAGTCCGGTCAATATTCACGCAAATATTCTATTCGCTACCAAATTCTCTGAATATTCACACAATGGGCAAAGCAACAAAGGCCAAGCAATCCCAAAGCAATGCGACTCCAGTCAGCACTCGTGGTAAAGCCGAAGCAAGCCCGGAACATCCGCTCAATCTGCTGCAAAGCCTAATGCGCAAAACGCTCAACGACCAACAAAAACAGCTACTGCTCCCGGCGATGAACGCAGTCGAGAACTATCTCGAGCTGCTTGAGAAGAACCTCAACATCCAGACTGAGCTCATCAAAGAAATGAAGGAGCAGCGAAAAGAATTCGCCGAAATGAAACGCGACATCGAAATCCTCAAAGGAAATCGACCGTTCCAGACAGCATCATCATCACAGCATCAACCTCCTCCTCACGAAATCTCAGCCGAAGAAAAAGAGAGGAAAAGATCCCTCGTTCTTATCGGTCTACCAGAACCAGACAAAGATGAAAGCGCCACAGTACGCAATAAACGCGACAAAGAAGCGGTTCAACGCATCCTGGAAAAACTCTCGATTGAAGCAGAAGCTGAAGCCGTGTACCGCATGGGCCGCGAAACCACAGACTCCAAAGGAAACACACGTCCGCGCCTAGTCAAAGTCCGACTTCCTACAAGCTCGTTCCAGCGTCAGGCTCTCCGCAACTTTGGTCAGTGCCGAAACCAGATCCGTGCCGAAGATGAATTTGCCCAGCTCTTAGTCCGACCATCGCTCACTGGTGCAGAACGCGCTGCCGAAATCGAGCTAAATGCAAAGCTGCGTCAGATCCGAACCGAGAATCCAGACAAAAAGTACATGATCAAACGAGGAAAAATTGTCGAAATTCATGATGATGGTCGTTTCACTCAGGTGGGTTTTCATTAAAGCCTTTCCCTTTAAATTTTTCAAACAAATTCCAACTAAAACTCTATTATGCAAACTCTCAAAGCTTATGTAACAAAATTTACTCGCTCTACTCACTTTTCAAACTAAATTATGATCTCTTAATTTTCACAGAATCTTGGCTAAACCAAAAAACTCTAGACTCATATCTTACTCACAACTTTCCTTACTCAGTTATTAGGTTAGATAGAATTAACAAAAAAGGTGGCGGAATATGCATTTTTATTTCCAAAGTGATTCCTTTCCAAATTACGAAATCCAAAACTGTCAAAAACATGGAAATTCTTTGCCTAGATCTTCTTAGTCCAATACATTTTTCCCAAAAAGTACGTATTTGCGTTGTGTACAGACCACCAAAACTCAAGAACACGCCGGAACTTATTGAGCAATTAGAATTTTTGGACGAACTTGTCTCCCAAAATCAAGACACTATTTTACTAGGTGATTTCAACTTTCCAAAAATTAATTGGGCACTACCTCTCCTCCAACAGAACTTAGGAATTTTTGAACGAACTTTTGTTAACTTTTGCGTAGCTCAAAACTTTTCCCAAATGGTTAATTTCCCAACGTGCAAGAAGAAAAAGAAGAAAAGTTATCTCGATTTAATACTGACCAGTAACCCTAAACTTATTTACAACACGGTACATCTTTCCCCATTTGGTTCCACCGAGAAACACTCGGATCATAGTTCCATAGAATTCTCAATCCCATTTCACTTAGCTGGACAAAATCACAGCACTAAAAGACAGAAGGACTTTCTTAAAGCTGATTATGAGATAATTAACTTCCAAATTTCTCAAATTAATTGGATTACAGAATTCTCATTTTGCTCGAACATAGACGAAATTTACCACACCTTTAACTCTATCATCATTTCCATCATTGAAGAATTTGTTCCCGATCATGATCATACTCCAAAAATTTCTCACTACCCAATACACATTCAAAAACTTTTTGAATACAAACAAAAACTTTGGCCTAAGGTCAACTATGATCATGTTAGGGACAAATTTCTTCTATGCTCCAAAAAGTTAGACTACGAAATTCAAAGATTTCTGCGTAACCGCGAAAAGAAAAGTCTTAGTTCTATTACCACGAGATATAAATTCGTTAAATCTTTTTAAAGACGAAAGCGAATAACATTCCCACCCTTATAAATCGAAAAGATGTACCGCTGTTCCAAAATTCCGAAAAAGCCAACGCACTATCAAGGGTCTTTGAGTCTAATTTCACTTCTCAGTGGACACCAATTTTTGATATCCAAGAGAAGGAAACCTCTAAACTATCTTTCTGTGAGATTCAATTTTCGGCTATTGCTGACATTCTAAAACATCTAAAGAATCACTTCGACAAATCACCTGATAAAATTCCTAACTACTTTCTCAAAAAGTGCGCAGAATCTCTTGTTTCTCCTCTCCAATACATATTTTCTTATTCCATAATGTCAGGTGCAATACCTGAGATTTGGAAAAAGGCAGTAATCATTCCCATTCCAAAGAAATCTAATTCTAACAACCCAAATGATTACCGACCCATCTCCATCCTTTGTCCAACCCTCAAAATTATGGAAAGAATAATTTACGACTCCCTCCTTATCCACTTCGAGAAACATCAGATTCTGCCTAGTTGTCAGCATGGCTTTCGCAAAAACCGTTCAGTTACTACTCAGCTTCTGCAAACTTTCGAAGACTTCTCAACGGCCATTGAACAAAATCAATGGGTCGATGTAATTTACTTCGACTTCTCAAAGGCCTTTGATACTGTACCTCACAATAGACTCTTAGAAAAACTTGAATCTTTAGGTGTTACTGGTCAAATGTTAAACTGGATAAAATCTTACCTTTCAGATCGTTCCTTTAACGTAGTTGTTAATGGGGAATTTTCAGAAACTCAACCAGTCAAAAGCGGGGTACCTCAAGGCTCGGTTTTAGGACCGCTGCTCTTTCTCTTTTACATTCATGATCTTCCCATATTTTGCAATACTTCAGGTGTTTTCACTAAACTTTTCGCGGATGATCTAAAAGCCTACCATATCTCTTCTCCAAATATCTTTTCATTCACAAAACCACTAAAAGCCTTTATTAACAAACTATTACTGTATTGCGAAATTAATGGGTTGAAAGTGAATGTCCAAAAATGCTCCACTATGCACCTTGGTACAAACAACCCTTGCCTTCCGTACTCGTTAGACAACTCTGTAATTCCAACCATAGGCGAAGGTAACTCAGTCAGAGACTTAGGAGTCCACTTTTCTAACAACCTTAAATGGGATAGTCACATCCAAATTATAGTTGGGAAAGCTCGTAGGTCTTCATTTACCATCTTTAAGTCGATAAAAAGTCACAACGCAAATACGCTTACCCACCTCTTTTGCACTTTTGTACGACCTATACTTGAATTTTCATCTAGTGTTTTCAATCCTTACTACGCTAAAGACATAAACGCCATTGAAAAAGTTCAAAAGCAATTCCTTAAACTCGTTTTTAAACGTTGCACATTTGGAAAGGAACCACCATCTTATGAAAAACTACTAGAACTTTATAAGATTGAGTCACTTGAGCTTCGTAGGTTAAAAGCAGACTTTGTTCTATTCCACAAATACATGTTAGGTATCATTCCATTAGAAAACCAAACTGCTTTTAAATTCATCCAGTCCAAAACTCGTGGTGAAAAGTACAAATTCCAAACAACTGCCGCCAAAACTACTTTACGTTTTCAATCGTTTTTCGTCCGAGTCTCTCGTCTTTACGCTAAACTACCTCTAGACATTAGACAACTGAGTTTAAAGGAATTTGTGAATAAGATCGATCCATACATTACCAAATACTAACTTTATCTCTCTTCAAGTTTAATCTCTGTATGTAAAATGACGATTTCGCTCACGAGTTCCATTGGAGATAATTGACCATCACTTCGGTGAACAGTGAGAGCAATCTCACTAAAAGAGTCCAAAAAAGAATTAAGGGAGAAAAAATATGAGGTGTAGGCCGGGACTCTGCATTAAGTTGTGGGGATGATCCGGTGACGCCCACTCCTAGGCATTACTCTCCTGTCTTGAACTCCAGAAATCTGATTACTTGCAGTTCTCCAAAAACACTAAATCATGCTTCACAACGTAAATTGTTACATCTGCTTTGAGTTTGAAACCGAAAGAAATACCCCTCTCCCTCAATAAAGGCTTTATTGAAAATCCATCTTCATTGCTGTTGTAATTGTGTATCATTTTCACGTCAGATTGACATCAATTGTAGTCGCATTTTAATGCATAAACGTTATTATTATTATATGTGGTATTTAGGCCCATTAAAAACCTGATTCCAACATTCAGGATAGAATCATCCCATTCATAACCAGTTGGAGAAAACTCGACATTGTAGTAAGGGCACATCAGGTGTTGTAAGCATCTTCCCAGTTTATTCGTTGTTATTGAAAATTGGATCACATGAACTAATCAATAATAATACATTTCTTTACAGAATTGCACACCGTTCATTTTCCCGATTTGCTGAAGTGGCTGACACGAAATGTGCGCGCTGAGACACTTACTATTTCTTTGAAATGTGATCGCTTTGCCTCATTAGCAAATTTTTTGCTCGATCCATCCGGGGCGAAAGAATGTGCTAGCAACAAAGTGAAAATCGATGTGTCTGATCCAGTGCAGTTTCTCAGCGTTTTGATCAAGGTAAATTTTCAGATTTTAATGTCATGATGACAAGAGTTTTTGGCAAGGTGTCCTCACCACATGTACAAAAAATTCCTGCTATGTCGAATTTTCATTAGCGTTTTTGATGATCAATCAAATTTGAGCATAGTTTTAACGGTTGATGTATCGTAGTATCACTTTCTGGCTTGCTGCCTATTTAGAAAAGCAATTCCTATAGAAATACGCTGGATCCCAGAAAGTTGTTTTACACCTCAATGCGTGGTAATTTCCTGAAACGAGTACCAAAAATCTCTGCCGGCTGCCAATTTTAAACACAATTTTTGGTTAGGGTTATATTTATTAGGTGAACAATTGCTCGAGTGCGCAATAGTCAGGTACCTGATATTTGAAGTTTTTTAGAAATTCCGCGCTAGTCCGCTCGTCGAAGATGCTGTTCCAACAATCGAATTCTTGTATCCGTTTCGTGACGATGTATGGGAATATTTGCGCGCAAATTTGATTGATCAAGAAGTTGTCTCGCTGGATGCCAACGCTTTGTATACGGTTTCCAATGGAAAGAATCGAATGCGAATTTCACTTTGCAAGTCAAGCCTTCCCAACCGCTACGATTGCGAAATCAAAATTGACTCAATCTAATTTTTGAATAAAATTGACATGTTTGTGGATCTGTGTCATTTGTTGTACTTTATATAAACGGAATCGAATTACAGTTGCAAGATCCGTGTTTATCCAATCACTCTAATTCACAAGTGTGTTTGTCCGCCCCGTTTTGGCGCGGAATCGCTGAAATAGCAGCTGGAAGGTTTGCGGACTGTCTACATTTGCGAAATCTGAATTTACTCAATCGATTTATTGAATTAAAACTTACATGTTTGTGGACCTCTATCATTTTATTGTTATTTTATATGAACGGAATCGAATGCAGCTTTTCTCTGTGATGTCCGAAATTATAGTTGGTAGTTCATATTCAGTCTATTTGGGAGGAAGATTAGCGTTTACCCAATCAATTCACGTGATAATATGTGGAGAAATTGAGAAAACGATTATTTGTGGAACGCTGTATGCTGAAATGAATGATCAAGATCCTGAAATCCAGGAGTTTCCCATGATCCAAACTCATGGTTCGCTCCTGGGGACAAGCAAGCCTTCATTGATTCAACATTCACATTAAGTGCAGGTACGTCACAAGTGAAGTGATCCAAAGCAAGCCTTTATGGTCATACTCTGTTAACAGTCATACTCTGTATCGTAAAGTTATGTTTCATGAGTCAACTTTATTGATTTGGGATGAAGCACCTATGGCGGACAGATTTTTATTGGAGGCTTTGATAGATCACTGCAGCATTTGTGCAATAATAAAAAACCATTCGGCGGTAAACTGATTATTTTGAGCGGTGATTTTAGACAATGTGCACCTGTGGTTCCAGAAGGTTCAAAGTCCCAAATTATCGGTCAAAGCATTAAAAGGAGCGAACTCTGGCCACTTTTTTCGCCACCTTTTGTGTTAACCAAAAACCAAAGAGTCAATCCGGATGAAGTGGAATTTATGAACACTTTGAAAACACTTGGCTCAGGCGAATTACAAAACGGGGACGAAGGTTATTTTGACTTTCCTAAAGCGTGTCTTAGTGATGACGTTATAACAGAGGTTTTCGGAGACTGTTTGCACAACAAAAATTATGAGGCTATGCACGACAGAGTTGTTCTTACTCCTTACAACCGAGAAGCAGACCAAATTAATGGCACAATTTTGGACCTACTTGAAGGGGAGGAAAAAATTTATACAAGCGTTGACACTTTGTCCCGTGACAACAATCTCCAGGTTACCGAGCACTATAGCACAGAAATTTTGAATTCAACTGACCTTAACAATCTCCCAAAACATGAGCTAAGACTTAAAGTGCATGCAATAATTATGCTAATAATTAATCTAAACGCTTCCCAAGCTCTATCCACCAATTCCCAGTGAAATTAGCCTTTGCTATGACTATAAATAAGTCCCAGGGACAACCGTTTAGCTACGTTGGACTCTATCTTTTAAACGACGTTTTCACTCACGGCCAGTTATACGTCGCTGCTTCAAGAGTTCGCAAGGTGATGGATCTCAAAATTCAGTTGGATTTTCTCCGGGAACACGACAGCGTCAAGAATGTCGTCTACAAGGAACTGCTGCTCAACTAAATTCTGGGTATGCCGCTTTACCCACTGCTTCGGTTCTTTGCTTCAATTCCGGTAGGTTTTTCTTTTTTTATATTTATAGGATTCTAACTTTCAATTTTAGATCTCCTCTATGCCGCTCGAAATTCCTCTGATTTCCGTTGCCGCTTGCGACTCATCTCTTTATACTTCACTTCGAATTACTGTAAGTTTGCTATTATTTCTTTTACGGGAATACTAATTTTTTAAATTTTAGATCTTTCGCCTACAATCTAAACCGCCTCCATTTACATTGCCGTTTCATGCTCGCCACCATTGCTTTGTGTCAAGAATTGTGCTGATTTTGCCAATTTCGTAAGTCAATCCTTTATAAGGTCTGCCATTGGTCCCCTCTAAACTATGGCCCTCTTATTCGTTACACTTTCTCTCAGTTTTGTTTAGTAACTTAATAACTTAAATTTATACTAAGTTGGCACTATGCATACTTTACCGCTTCATGTTCATTAGTTTCTTGCGATGAACGTATATGAAGCATGGCAGTCCGTTAGTTTCACTCATTGAGTGCAGGTACATTGCCTATTAACAGTCATACTCTGTTTAAAGTTGCATAAGTCCACTTAGCTTCTCTTGCACAAAATTTGTTACAAGGCTTTGAGAAGGTGTCTTAGATTCATTTCGATTATTGTCAGACTTCACTTTACACCAGTGGCAAGACCTTATATGAGGTGAGACGATGCGGACTTTTTATTGTGTTTGCCTACATTTATTTGTCTACTGTTTTTATAAAAATAAAATTCTTGATATACTTTTTTAACATAAAATGTTTAATACAGATATTTACAACTATCTTTAATCTGATACCTAACACAAGAGATTTCGACGGGCGCGGCTTTGCCGCGCCCTTTCCACTTGACTAGTTATATTAGTTATCCGAAAAATTAGATTTTTGTGTGAATTTTTGAGGCTAAAGCTCCATATAAATTTGGAACCATAATTTTCCGAAATATAAGCAGTTATAAGACCAAGTGTGTACTTTTATAAACTGGAGACTCAGTGCTATACCTTTCCTTTTAACATTATGACACGGGAGATCGAAATCGATGAGTCCTCAGGATCGATGAATCATTGAGATCGAAATCGATGAATTTGCCTTTTTGTCGGAATTCGTCAATGTGGCTCAGGGTACAAGAATAATTGCACTCATTGGAAATAAAAGCCTTTTAAGCCATTTCCTAACCACCTTTGTTCCAGCACAAATAGTCATTGAATTTCGAAATCGTTCTCAGCGGCTCGAGCGATAGCGAGTGTGCCCTTTGCGAAGCTTTGACTCTGCTGCTCTATATACAGCCTTGTTTAATTGACTGATTGACTAAAATAATGTCATGTTGTCAGCAACACTCAAATTGTTTATTGGGAGAAGGATGTTTACTTACACTAAATGAAACATGAACATAAGACATAAAGGGTGGCAAAAGACATAGATTTAACGATCAAATTTCAATCTTGAGGGTTCCAGTTTGGGGAAACTTTAATTTTTTCTTTGCACTCCATGGTCAAAACTTTGACCATGTACTATAGACCCAATATTCGTGGCGAAGGCCGCGTCGCATCACTCTCGTCTATATATTAGATGGTGCAATCTGGTGGTCTCGATAAGTGGATTTGCGAGAGCGTCTTTGTGCTAGAGATAAAAAAGAGGCACTGTGTGTGTGATAAAAACTGTGAGATAAAAAAGATGCACAATTATTTTATGGCTTTTGTACTCAAAACGGCTCAAAACGATGACTTTCTTTGACGCAGTTGAAAATTTGCACGTATAACTGTTAAGAATCTCCTTCCGATAAGAGTCGACCAGAAGCATCGTGATTAGAGGACTTATGATCATAATGAATAATATGAGAAATTCAAACAGGAATATCATGTACTTAGTCTCCATTTTGAACAGCATCATCAGCGCGTTTACAAATAACCGGATCAGATTTCCAAAAATTGCCATGGAACCCTGAAGATATATATCATAAGAAGATATATATTATAAGAATATAAGAGTTATTATATTTAATTTAATAATAAAACTAATATGGCATGGCTAATAGTGATTTTTGGAACGAAAATGTTAGGCTTGAAGGGGACTCAAACCACTCGATCAACGCTAAAGCTGCGTTGCTATACCACTGAGCTATCCAAGCACGAAGCAAAAGTGGACATAAATCTTTTATGTCAAACTTAAACAAGGAAACCGATAATGTTGTCATTGATATCTTTAGAGGTTCTCAAGAGCGGTTATCAAAGGTTACCTTTGGACATCCCTAATAAAGAGAAGAGAGCCTGTAAAGAAAGGACAAAGTTTATCTGACTTTGTAAACGGAGACTCTACTTTTGTGTGAATTCGACATAACTGTGAAATTTTGTCGCAAATGTAACTATATTTTGATTCTACAATGAGATGAGCAATAATTAGCATCAATACCATTACTATTATCCATTACTATTGTCCATGGACCACCAAATCGACATTTACCGAGTTTTCAGTGAAGATGTAGACTCTATATGGCGCATTGTAGGTTCGAGAAACATAGTCCATTGTTCCATACGTTTCTACAGAGTACAATAGCAAGAACAGACCCACTAGAGTGTTTAGTCCCATATAAAGTCGATACGACGGTTTCCATTCTCTGAAACACGAAAATCACCACCCATCGAGATCCGATTCGAGATCCAGTTGGGTCGGGATTAGGGAAGATGGGATTAGAAACAGGTCCACTCAAAACCACTTTGCCAAAAATGAAACTTTATGAAACCAAAGCATCTACTGGTCTGATTTTTTGCAACTGGAGGTTTTCGGATGCGCTGAACACGAATCCAGGGTCAGAAAAATTTTTGGGGTACCCCGGGGTATGAAATTTTTTTCAAAATTTTTTAATTCGAACGAGTATCAGAACTAGACGAGAACTAGGCCTGTGGAGAAGGGCATGTAGGTGGATTGGCGTAGCCAATCCGGGGAAACCCTAGTAATCTGGTAATTGGAAAAAAGAAAAATATGTATGGGGCGAGAAAAAGATTAAAATTTTGCGAAAAACGGTGTAAAATTTCGGATCAATTTTCCAATCGATCAATTTTTTATTATATTTAAAAAAGAACAAAACAACTTAATAATTATGAAATACTGTATTTTCATATGAAAAGGTTTTAGGAATTGATGGGGCAGCTCGGACCTGGTAACAGACAACAGGCTTGCTGCTGTTGTGGCTCACTCCTAAAGTGACAAACAACTGTCTGTAAAAAGGCCTGACATCGATATAATACAAATTTTTCAAAGTGTATGTATTTTTCAAAACTGGACACTTCGAAAATGTTAAATTTGTTCTTCGAAAATATTAAATCCTCCTTACAGGAGTATCAATGAATGTCAAAGAATTGGCTATTCTAGAAAATTCTGGCTCCGAAAATATGCAATTGTATTACTACATATTTTTAATCTTCTAGAACTTTCCATGACCTTTGCCAATTGTTGACTTTTATTTCGTAAAAGGATCGTATATTATAGGATTTACGGTAAACCAAATTTCAGTGGTCCGTTTATTGAAAACGAGTTTGTTAAAAACTCCGAGTGCGGACTAGAATTTATGAAGAAAATAAGCGAAATTGGCAATGGTACGACGCTTGAGAAGTGGTGCAGGTATTTACGTACTATTTAACGAAAGCAATTCTTGAAATTTAAGCATACTACTTGATTTGGTAAAGTGCACTTACCAGCTGTTTATTGATAACTGTGGTGTGGAAGAGGCAAATAAAGCGATTGAAGAAATGAAAAAGGATCAGCTCAACAGGTATATTTCGGGACAAATTTTAGAGTTTTACGGTATTTCTTCTTTAGCCTCGACTATAGCATTCCGGAATGCAAGGAATTCGCAAAATACCTCATCTCAGGTAATAAAATTTGTCATCCTGTTGTTCTAGCTCCAAAAGTATTTGTCTCACATTCTAATCATTACAGATCTTTATGCATCTGTAATATTTATAGTTATATTCTTTCTTAAAATTTATTTTGAGTTTATTTCAATTCGATTTCGACAAAAATCCGATTTATGTATTTACGAGACAAAATATGTAAAGTTCAACAAATGTCACGTATAAGTTTAATTTGTTTGTCATAAATTTACCGAATTCAGCGGAGAAATCAAATGCTTCCGAGACGCCAAGTGTTCATGTTCAGACTGTTGAAACCACAACTGTTTACGACACGGCATCCACAACCGAAATCAATGTTTAATTCTATGCAAATTTAATCTAATTTGCAAAATACGACCGTCCACTTTACCCTAAGCAATGCATAACCAAAGATTAATGTAGTGAGGAGTATAATAAAATGAAAACATTGTAAACACCGAGTAGTAAAATTTGAATGATTATGGCTTGCACATATTTTCTATGAATCTATTTTGCGGATTTTCAAAAAATGTAGCCTTTCTCAAGCATGGCAACCGGACCGGACCGGGCACCGGACCGGACCGGACCGGACCGGGGGGTGGCCGGTCCGGCGGACCAAACCGGACCGACCAAAACTTGACAAGCACCCCTAAGAATGCACGTCTTTCCTTCCAGCCGCCTTTCCTTGTATTAATTGCTCATCTTTCCTTCTATTATTTGCCTGCATATTCTCTTTTGAACTGTTTTTTTTCCTGCAGCGCTTGGTTTTAATCATTGGCTATGTGTTGGCTTTGCTTATAATAAAATATTAAGTTTCATATCGCTCGCTGCAAACATGGACTCGGATAATGACTCGGATAATTTGAGCTGCAACTCTAGCCCAAGCCGAAATTCACTCCCAGGATTCTCGAAACTTCAAATAAAGTTAATGCTTGAGCGAAAGAATACCAAACCTGTTTTGTTTTTCGAAAACTACAAGGATCATTTCTCGAAAATTTTCCATGATGCAAACGGAGACGAGAGCGAAGCTATCAAAACTGGGCTACTCAATTACATTGTGTGCAAGTATTGCGGTGAATTGCTTCAGCTCAAATCAGAGCATCACAAGTAAGTAAATTATCTCAAATTTTTGTGAAATTAATTATTATTTTATGAAATTATCTCAAAAATATATGAAATGTCGTTATTTTTGTTTGAGTTTATGATAGTTATTTTCAATTTGGTGTTGATTTTATGCTTTCAGGAGACATGTCGATCGATGTTCAAAGGCTCCAAAGAAGGAAATTTTACCAGAAACGGGAAAATCCTCCATTAAGTCCTATTTTTCGACTCAAATAACGGCGACGGACAGAAAAGAATTGACTTCCCTCATGGCCAATCTTGGGGTACGCGACAGTTCATCACCTGGACAATTCATCACCCGCGACAATTCATCACCTGCGACAATTCATCACCTGCGACAGTTCATCACCTGGACAATTCATCACCTGCGACAATTCATCACCTACGACAATTCATCACCCATAAAGAAAAAGGGCCAATTTTCAGAAAAATTTGACATTTTGGGTCAATTTTTTCCAAAATTATGGATTCAAAGGCATTCTTGGTTATTTTTCATCTTTTTCCTTACTGGATGACGACTATACAATATGTTTGTCTTTGATGATTCATGTTATGCCTAGCATTCATTTTAGTGACTGAATTTCATCCTATCGCTCAAGAAAGTGCAGCATGGCCGAGATCAACAGTATATGCAGTGGATTTCAGGGCGCCGACCAAAAGACAAGCGCAAGAAGTACAAAGATGCCGACAAGCGAATTTTGAAAATTCTGCAGGAATATCAAAGAAATGAGAGAACTGTTATTGAGCTTTTGAGAGGAATTGCTCAGAATATCGTTATTGATGATGTTGTTGGAATTGATGATGAGGTTGAAAATAATGAATAAAATTTGCTTATTACACATTGTTATCTTTAAAAAATCTAAAAATTTGAAACTTTTCTGAAAATTGGCCCTTTTTCTTTATGGGTGATGAATTGTCGCAGGTGATGAATTGTCGCAGGTGATGAATTGTCGCAGGTGATGAATTGTCCAGGTGATGAATTGTCGCAGGTGATGAATTGTCGCAGGTGATGAATTGTCGCGGGTGATGAATTGTCCAGGTGATGAACTGTCCGTGTCCCCCAATCTTGCAATTGGAAACAACTATTCCTTCCGATCACTGGAGAGTCAGCACATGATGAATTTTCTGGATGGATTTTCTCAATTTATGTAAGTTTTACTGAATTTTCAGTTATAAATCAAGAAAATTTAGCCTCAAGCGTGGAATAAAAGTCTCAGATGGACCAGGACGGCACACAATTGCACAAGCAGCATCCGACATTGCCGCGTCGAAAATCAATGCAGCGACACCGGAAATACTTCAAGCCTTTGAAGATGGACGTATGAGCATTTCGATCGACTTTGGAAAGAAATTCTATGACTATTTTGCAATTACCGGTCATTACATTTCGGCCGATTGGAAAATGAATGGTGTTTTGTTGGGATTTGCTCGGTACACCGATGACAAAGACGCAAAAATGGTAAGCAATTTAAATAGCCTTTAACAGAACATCAAAATCTAGTTATGTAGTTGAAAAGTTTCAAGTTGAAAAATATCGCAATACTGGAAATCAAATTCGCATAATTATCCTACAATGGCTAAATTGGCAATCAATGTGCTAGGAATACCCGCATCAAGTTCATCACCAGAACGTTGTTTCAGTGCTCTCAAATTGCTCGTCACAGACAACAGATATAACCTTTCTGGTTCACTTATTTCGAAAATTCTGATTGCAAAATCGTTGTAATTCAGCATGTGTTACTTTAATAAAACTTTGACGAAAAAATCTGCGAAAAAATTTTTACCTTTAGAGACCGGACCGAACCGGACCAAACCGGACCGGACCGGACCGGGGGGTCGAGCGGACCGGACCGGACCGGACCGGGCAAAAGGTCGGTCCGCTGCCATGCTTGGCCTTTCTAATCTACGCCATTTCGACTTAATCAATGAGGGTGGTACCGCCCTGTTATCCTGCGCTCTGACTGCATCTTCGTTTACCGGTTTGGTGTCGGTCAGGTTTGGTCAGGTTGTGATAAAATTACATTTGTTTCTTAAAAAACTTCTGAAAAAGCTGAATGCAGCGAGCAGTTAGGCAGTCGGATAGCGTGTTCGTTCGCAAAACATTCGTGATCAGCGCCAGTGTCTCTCTCTTACGCAGTGAGCATACCTTTTAATTTAATTTTCCCTCGACAAAGGCTGCTAGGATTCAATTTCGAGAAGGGCTGGTCAGCCTTCGAGGGAAGGCTGAGCATATATTATTATTGATTCATTTTTATTGATTCCTATCGTTTATTTGACAACAAAATTCAAAAACAAATCAACGTCGAACAATAAGAACATATTTTTTATCACTTCTGGATACTGGAGATCAAAGAGTTCACTTGTTTTAGCTTTTTCTCTGTGCGGTTCAATTGAGAAGTCAGCTGGATGTATCGCCATTCCAGTTGCATAATTCGCACGCCTCGATTTTCTTTTGGCAGCCAACCATGAGAGTCGCGTTCGTTCAGATTTGCGAGCTTTAAGGCATTTTGGTTTTCCTTGATGCCTTCGGCTTGTAAGGCACATTCTGCATGATCCGATCCGAGCTGAAAAATCAGTTGTTGGCTCCGTTGACAAAGCCAGGCATCCCCAAATAATTAATTGAGGGCCGAAGGCCCGACTGAAAACCCTAATTGAGGGCCGAAGGCCCGAAATAGTCTCATGCTGCTCTACTCCCGAACAACCCAACTCTGACCGCTGATGGCGGTGCGCGAAGCGCCGCTGATGCACGCTACCCGCTTCCTAGCTGAGTAAGGAGCCGCGAAGCGGCTCCGTCTCAGCAAGTATTCATATACGGGATACGGTATGTTTTCTGAGATGAAAACATAACCATAACAGTTTGATTTCATTTTGTATATTTATCGATTTATTCTTTAGGTTTTTCGGCTAATTTCTTTAAAGCTTTCATATACCAATTTCTACTGCCATTTTAAGCGAAATCCTAGGTCGAAACGGTCTCCGGATTTGGAATAAGCGTGGTCGAACACCCCGAAACAGCCTAATACCCTGGCAGGATCCATGCGTATGGGTTGCACGCTCGGCCGCAGACAGAGGGACAGATTGCTACCGTTTACTTATAAGATTTTTGACTATTAGCTTTGGACTCTTTTATGGAACACAAAACATTTTACTTACCAATTTCTGCTGCTTTTCTAAGCGAATAAATGCGATTCCATGAATTTTTGATGACGATAGCACAATTGGTGGGAAGTCCTTGATTTCGACAAATTTGAAGATGTCCAGCAGAATCTCGGCAGGGAATCGACAACGATTTTTATTCGCATTGGGACAATTTGTGGTGTTAGCAGGCAACGTTTCGATGGCGAACATTTTAGAACTTTCGATAAATGTGGCTCTATAATAAGTCGAATGAATAAATTAAATGTTCTGAAATGTGAATTAAAAATTGAATTAAAAATTTTACTCAAGTGAAAACCACATGTATTATGCCATAAATGAAAAATTGTGGATAAAGCATAGTGGATATACTACGTGGTAGCTGCAGAAATGACATAAGGAAGTCTTTGGGGATACTATTTACAGATTTATTGCTCGCAGAATTATCTACTCTAACTGAGTCGCATGTTTACAGCGTACGTGCGTCCGTCTCCAAAACGTAACTTCACGGGCTCATCTCCTCTTCCGAGATCTTGGTTTTTAGGGATAGCTCTAGGCCAGTAGATACCGAAAAACCAGGTCAGCTTCTAGAATGTTCAGAAAAAGTCGAGAAAATACGTCTGCAAAAAAATCAGAAAAATATAAATTTTAGTTATCGATTGTTCACCATATAATATAAATAACGTATCCGCGGCGAAGGCCGCCGCGCTTCACTCTAGTTTCTATATGTTTTGTAAATTTCGTTTTGATTGGAAATAAAGACTGTGGAGCTCAGAAGGAAATGCATTTTAAATACAAAGATGAGTTGTCCTCTAGCCCAACACAATAAACATGCCCATACTGCATGCAGGGCTGTGTTTGGAAATAGATTTATACACACAATGGTTATTTTGTGCAGTTTTCAGCAGTCGTAAAGCAATGAATATGCCTCTAGATAGACATCAGCCTAACCGGAACCAGCCCTTCTAGCGTCAGCCTAACGCAGTGCCAGGCAGTACAGAATTAGAAAATTAGAAATCTGTTTTGACAACAAGCGGGCGAGCTGCTAAATCAGACAGACATCAGCATATACGTCAGACAATCAACATACACACGGCAGAGAGGGTATATTTCAAAATAGTTTTATGAACAAAATAACGATTTTATGCAGTGTTCAGCAGTCGTAAAGTAATGACTCACTCTACACCATATCGATGTGCCCCAACAACTGGGCCGTTTTCGCGTAGAATGTTTTATGCGTAAATTGAAAATGTTTATTATGTTTAAAAAGATGGAAATTGAAAAACAAATTTTGCACAAAAAATATATGAAGAGGTGAAAAAAATTGATGAGGCGGCACGGGGACTAATAAGAAAGACACCGGCCAAATCCAATACAGGCCGGGAAATACAAAATTCGAATGTGTTTTGAAAGTGTTCCCGACCTTATATACGGTATATATTTGAATGAAGAAAGAGACAAAATAATTTTTGGCAGTGAGGATTATTTTTATTAGACTGAGTAAAATTTGAGACTGAGCACAAGATTTAAAATCACAAAATCAAAATACCGCAAATTACCAAAATTTTGGGTATTTCTTTTTCAGTTTTCAATTATGAGAATCCGAGATTGACGTTATTTTTAATATACGGCAAACACAAAGTAATTTGAGAAGATTTTGGCCATTCAAGAGTGTTTTCAGCGGAGATTTTCTCACCGTGGGCTTTTTGGCCATACAGAGCATAAATTTAAAGTTAGTTACGGCGTTGTGGACATTGTAGTAATACCTATATGCGTTCTTTGCAGACATACCGAGCCTAGGCCTAAAGAAGATTCTATATCCATCGCAATAAGGTCTGCAAGTCACATTGGCAAAATTCCCGCTTACGGGCACGACCAGAACTAGTTTAGTTGTCCCGTTCTTTGTTGTCTAGAATGAAGCAAAACATTTTCACATTTTCTTCCTTTGCTTAGAAAAAAGCTTTTGAATTCCTATTTAACGCTGATAATGGAATTAAAATCATTATCATTTTGAAAATACTATCTGGGGATTTCTAGAAGCTTAAACAGACAAATTTCACCTGTGTTGCTTTTGAAAGCCTTTGGCTAATCAAAACAAAAAATTTGTTTGCAGTTTGATTTGAACCAAACGAAGAGCAAATGAATATAATTTTTACCTGAAAATGTTTATAACTACCCCCAATATATAGTTGAGAATAGTAAGATCAAGAATTAGTTTGAAATAATTCGAAATTATTTTTGAGTTAGAAGTGTAATAAGGAGGCTAACTACCTCAGAAGATGAAATGTTTAAATCTCCGTTTTTCAAGTCCTTCAAATGCTGTTTTCCGCGACTTTGGCCATTATCGACCTGGATTCCACACTATTACAGATTTTTTGGTGTGAAAGTACCAAACTATTTCGTTTTAGTTTATGTTTCAAAGTCGACAACAGGTTGGGTTGTAAATTCACTCTCAAACAGACTGCATAAATTTGTTATTGATTTTTCGACAGATGCAGCCCGGCTTGTTTCGGCAACTAACGAATATGTTATTAGGCAGTGGATGGAAATGTGTGAGCATAAAAGCGAGCAATAGCATTTGTCTGCATCTCTGCAAGCTCCCTGTTAACAAGCTGCACACATGTGCCTATGTAATTGGGCCATTTCGGTACAAAACTTCGTCACTGTTAGTCTAATATATAGCTGAGAACATAATGTTCGGGCGTAAATTTGCTTCGTTGGTCTTCATTAAAGAAA
>JAKKPZ010000372.1:0-45526 GCA_022814885.1 Ditylenchus destructor
TTTAGGTGCGCACCTAAAAATCCGAGCCCTAGTTATTACAAAGTAGGTTAAAAATGGATTTATTTATCTATCAAATTTATGGCAAAAAAATTTGAATTGGCGCCGTATATTTTTATTTTTTTAGCTTTTAAAATTTAACCTTTTGGGGGCCTTTATTCGAGGGACTCTTATAAATCAATCTAGGGAGAAATAAAGCCCCATGGAGGGGCCCTTATTGGGTGCGCCACTATTAGAGGAAATACGGTAATATCACATTTCAAAAGTGCTTATTTAATTTATTTAATTTCATTTATTACTTTATCGCCACATAAACCAATCTATGACTCACCCGGTGATGTGAGGAAGACGGTGGATCTTCCGAGATGCCGCACTCAAACTCTGGCTCAGCGCTAGCGGCCAAATGGAAAATATCAAAGGCGACAAAAATAACGGCAGTCAAGAAACAAATTTTCATTTTCGTATTAAATGGATAGTGAAAAAATGCAATATCGTCATGCTTTTATATAAAATTTTAACAAAAGACTTCGAATTCCGATGTCGCTGGCTTTGAAAATTTTAATGTTTGATCGAAATGCGTAAAAATCAAACAAAAGAATGTTCCGTTTCTTGACAAGGAAAGGTATAGAATAGAAGAAATGTTTCATATTTCCGAGCTCCCACACAGATGAGAACAATAGATTCAGGAATTTTGAAAGGAGAAGCGCTGATTTTATAGCAAAATGCATAATAAAATAACACTCAAAATCTGAAAATAGTAAAATTATATCAAATCTTGATATCTGACTTTTGATGTTATATTATGAAATACTACCACAGTAAAGGAAAGGTTTTTTCTAATAGAAAGAGACTATCAGCACTTTTTACAGAACATATCATATCCATACTGAAAAGATTGAATAATGCTTCCAAAATCCGATGAAATTTAGTGTGATTGAAAAAAGTGAATTTTTGAGTGAAAAAATTAAGTTAGAAAAATTCTGAAAAATCTACTGATATCTACATAAAAAATTGATACAGAGTGAGTAACATCCGATTTATGACCAACACAGCGAAACTCGCTCCGAAATGAAATCTGATGAAAAAATATCCCCACAAATCTGATCAAACCTTTGTTTGATCAGATTTCTCCCATCACACATTAAATACTGCGCTAGGGTGCGTGACAATTGAGCGCCAGCCAGGGGCGCAGCCAGGATTTTTTTTTGGGGGGTACGTTTCAGTGGAAATGGGCATTTTGGGGGGGGGGTACCTCGTGGAGGGGGCGACCGTCTTTTGGATTGGGGGGGGGGTACCGGACCAAATTTTAGCCAAAATTTGCACTGTTTTACACTCGCACAGATTTAAGGTCAAAAGACACAATTACGGTCAAAAAACACAATTGAATACCACAATTGAATACCGGAGTATTCAATCGTTTTTTTGACCAGTAATTTTCAAAAGCGCATGTTTTCGCCCAAAAACATTTACAGATATTGTTTTCAGGCCTACGCTATCAAGTTTAGACAAAGGATTATTAAAATTTTGAGCTATGGAATTATATCAGGGAATACTAAAATATTCAAAACGCTCTAACTTCGAATTTTCTCGATGCCCTTTTTAATTTTTATGCTTAGATTGTAGCTTACAATATCTCCTCTACATTACTAGCTAAAGTTTACTCAAAACCTTCGCGTTATGAAAAAGTTCGAAATTTTTGAGTAACATGCACTTTTGATGGGAAATTTTCATAGTTAGTAAAAACTATGCCTTAAAACGGTCGGGGAAACGAATATTTCCCTTGGGTCGGGGACAGTGTTGTCACTTTTTCAAAAGTCGCCTCCGCCTCCGGGCAATTTTCCGAACGTCGCCTCCGCCTCCGCCTCCGGAGGCGCCTCCGGCTAATTTTGATCGCCTCCGGGTCGCCTCCGACCAAAAATCGACTAAAATGCCCATTTTAGGCATGTTTGAAAAAATTTTCCCAAAATTTTCAAAAAAATTTTTCAAAAAATTTTTGGCGCCAAAAAATTTTTTGAAAAAATTTTTAGAAATTTTTTGGAAAAAAATATGTCAAATCTTGAAAAAATTCCAAAATTTTTCTTGTTTTTGTTCAGTTTTCATTAAATTTTCGCCTGCCGGAGGCGCCTCCGGACACCCCCGGAGGCGCCTCCCGCTAATTTTGAGGGCCTGCCCCGGCTAATTTTGGGGGGCCTCCGCCTCCGCCTCCGCCTCCGCCTCCCGCCTCCGGAGGCGCCTCCGAGCATCCGGAGGCGGGGCGGAGGCGTGGCAACACTGGTCGGGGAAAGGAACATTATCTTTGGGTCGGGGAAACAACTGGGTCGGGGAAACAAACGGGTCGGGGAAACAAACGGGTCGGGGAAACAAACGGATCGGGGAAAAAACGGTCGGGGAAAAGACGGTCGGGGAAACAACACGGTCGGGGAACCAAACAGTCGGGGAAACGCAACGTACTCCCTGGCTGCGCCACTGGCGCCAGACATTTGTACAATTGAGCGCCAGACGATTGAGCGCCGGACAATTGAGCGCCAAAATAAAATAACGCTTAATGACTCATAACTAAGGCTACACTCAAAGCTTAAGGGTAACCTTAGTTATGAGTCATTACGCGTTATTTTACTATGGCGCTCAATTGTCCGGCGCTCAATCGTCTGGCGCTCAATTGTCATACAGCCACTGCGCTATTGTAAACACCCGATGAAAATTTCGTCGCCCGATTTCTGCTATCCATGTACAATCCTAGAGGCTGAATTAAGTGTGCAAAACAAAAGCCTGTACTAAAATAAACCGGCACAAGCGAAAGCCTCGCAAATTCACACTATTAATTCCGTCGCACCAAAACTGAAAGAAAATTGTCTTATGCTCATGGTGGGGAAATTCGGCTAATTCAAAGGAAGACTTTGCAGAAGCTTTGCAGAAATTTATTGCAGACCGATCCGCTTGGGACTACCGATTATTTGAAATTTTTAGGAAAAAATTGAAAAGGTAGGCTTACGTTTCAGCGATGGCGTTCGTTCTTATACCTTCTATGCGGGCAGATTCAATCATAAGTTGGAGTGCTGCCAGAGATAGAAAGAGATGAAGCGAGGCAGTGGGAAACAGCCTTGCGGTCAATCCACTGTGCTTGGTTATTTCACACTGCCTCGCTTCATCTCTTTCTATCTCTGGCAGCACTCCAACTTATGATTGAATCTGCCCGCATAGAAGGTATAAGAACGAACGCCATCGCTGAAACGTAAGCCTACCTTTTCAATTTTTTTCTAAAAATTTCAAATAATCGGTAGTCCCAAGCGGATCGGTCTGCAATAAATTTCTGCAAAGCTTCTGCAAAGCCTTCCTTTGAATTAGCCGAATTTCCCCACCATGCTTATGATGTGTAATACACATCATAAGCATGGTGGGGAAATTTGGCCGCGCCCTCTCGGGCACGGCCGACCAAGTGCATTCTTAGGGGTGTCTGGCTCGAAACTCGGTTTTTTTGCCTCATTTTCGAGTTTCGAGTTGCCAAAAATACCGAGACTCGCGAGTTTCGAGTCTCGCCCACCCCTGATGTGTATGGGAGTGAAACGAATGACGTGTGATAAACTATCGACCAAAATCCCGAGCGAATTTGACTGAATTAACGCAGAAAATAAATTCCGGAATGCATCTCGCCTCCTCAGATTCATATATCCTTAGACGGAAAGACTGAATTAATGAACATATATAACCGAACGAAGGCCTTTCAAACAGTTCGTTTTCTTCTTCGATATTTTCTTAAATGTCTGTACAAAATTTATGTGAAAATATGTTTCAAACAAAACGTTGTCCGGTGCATATGAAATCATGAAAGCTAATTTTGAAAACATTTTGAGCGGGTATTCCTTTGAAGGCTTGGGAGGCTAAATTCATGGAGTTTGGTTTGAGGGCGGCTAGATGAAAGTTTATGTTTTGAAAATTTTGGCATTCTTCTGAATTTTTATCCAAAATTCAGTTATCGGACCCAAATCGTCAAAATAAATTGTGTCCGACAAACGACATATGACTGTATACCATTGGGTCAGGTAGTTTTGGCAAACGACTACCGTATCTTCACTAATATAATCTCAGGGGGTTATATTATTTCAATGTACCTCCAACTGGTTGCCTATTATAGAGTCTCTCTCAATTTTACGTACTATTTCTATTTCTCTGGGGTGCCTATTATAGAGAGTGTTCAGTTATAGGAGATCACAGAAGTGCTATAAAATATGCAAAGTGATTTATTTCATTTAAATATTTCAGTACTTATTTAAATTATTAAAAAACTAATATGATATTTATTTATCATTTTTGGAGACAGACACGTCCAGATGGCAGAATAACGCAAACGGTTGGGCAGACAGGACAAGCGATGCAGTTCGAGCTAGCACTTCCACCCATGGTGCCCCTCATCGTCCCTGTAGAAGCACTTTGAACCTTCTCCTTTCGGGCAACTGAAAATTAATAATTCCATTCGCACTACCCTTAAGAATTCCGTAATCTCGCTTGACTAAAAATTACAAAAATGTTACTAAGCGTTACGGCTCACCCTTTAACGAATTGTTCACAATTATTTTCGCCCCACAGTTTAAGTATTTAGCGGAAGTTTGAACATAGTATTACCATTTGGAACTCCTTTCGAATGCTACCCCGAAAAATATCTTTCTGAAAAATTGTCTAGGTTAGTCTAAAAGAGTGTAAAGCTATCCAAATTAGTCTAAAAAATGGCTAAATTAGTCCAAAAAATGTCTAAATTAGTCTAAAAAAGCGTCTAAATTAAACAAAGAATGTCTAAATTTTGTCAGTATTACTCTAAAAAGTGTTTAAATTAGCCCAAAAATGTCTAAATTAGTCTAAAAAATGTCTAAGTTAGTCTAAAAGTTGTCTAAGTTAGACTACTGTGTGACCAATAATCACAGCCATTGTTATTTTTTCGTGAAAATAAATGATTTTCAGAAAGATATTTTTTGGGGTAGCATTCGAAAGGAGTTCATTTTTCAGAAAATTATTATATTTTCTGGCCATACGCTTTTTGGGACATGAAAACATGTGGGCATGACCAAGAGTAATATGAAAAGTGTATTGGAGGAGCCTTTTAATTTTTACACCAACATTTAAATTTTTATCGCGGGTTTGAATATACAATCGATCCGGACCCGTTATCGGGGGGGGGCGTGGACTATAGTATTATACCTCCCTCATCAGTAATCTAAAAAGTTTTTCAAAGCGACCTACTTTTTGCAGTACTCGAGTGCTTCCGGCGGCACCTCCTGTCCCATATGCTCACCTTAAGCATGTAAATTAAAAAGCTTAGAGCAAAAATAACGATACTTACCTGCCATCAAAGCGCAAACAAGCAGAGCGGTCAAGAAACAAGCCTTCATTTTTATTAATAGTATTCAGTGTTGGATCGAAAAGTGCAACTTTTCCACTCTTATGTACGAATTTTTATCGAAAGACATCGAATTCCGAATGTCACAAGATGCTTTGATGCTCGATCGGAATATGGAAACATTACACAAAGAGCGTCCCGCTATCTTGACAAAGAAAGTGCAAGTTATAAAAGGAATTTTTGTGTTTCCCGGCCCCAATGGCAACAATAGAAATGTTTCAAGAATTTCGAAACGAAAACGAAAATTTGCCTGATAAATCTTATGACCGTTCAATGATCGAACATGGAATGTTTATGAAATTTTTATTTGAAATTTTTATTTTTGGCTTTTATTCCAATGGTTAAGGCAAAATGTTCATAAGTAAGACATATAAAAAACGTAACCCATCCGTTTTATTCTAACAGATATAAATTTATAATATAATGCATAGGTAAAGTACAGGTAAATTGGAGGTAACATCAAACAATTCAAATCGACATACCGTAAACTCTCTAATTTAACCCCCGCCCTCTTGTTTTACCCCCCTCTAATTGTCAGAAGCCTAAGAGTTTGTTGAAAGCGTTACGGAGAAAATTTGTAGTTTGTAGTCAAAAGGCGTTACGGGGAATTTGTAGTTTGTAGTCAAAAAGCGTTACGGGGAATTTGTAGTTTGTAGTCAAAAAGCGTTACGGAGAATTTTATGACGGACGAACAGACATAGAAATTATATATGACATAAAATTATAAAAGATAAATAATAGATTCTCCTGCGTGAGGAATTCTGATGAAAGATTCTCCGTAGAAAGTAAGCAGAAAGATTTACCAAGAAATCCATAGGCAATACCATTGAATAGGTTTGTAGGTCTAAAGGCTTAACAGCAATATACTAATGAGAATACAATTCTTAGACAGTGCTAGTACAAAACTAGGTGAGAAAATACATTTTACTTTTAGTGAACGAATGAGCAATGGTAAGCATGTCCAAATAAACTCCGATGCATAACTATAGCCGCACCTGAAATTTCATAAAAATCGTGTGAAAATTGAAAAAATTACTTCATAATTTGATGCGCTGATCACGTCTATCGCGGCCCTCAAAAATTTGTAGTTTGTAGTCAAAAAGCGTCACTGACAGAGAAAATTTGGGTTCGGGCCCCCAAAAATGTGAACGAATGAGCAATGGTATGCATGTCCAAATAGGAATAATATGACACGGACACTGCGGTTTAGGTAAGAGTGGATAATAGCATGTCCAAATAGGAATAATATAATAGCATGTCCAAATAGGAATAATATAATAGCATGTCCAAATAGGAATAATATAATAGCATGTCCAAATAGGAATAATATAATAGCATGTCCAAATAGGAATAATATAATAGCATGTCCAAATAGGAATAATATAATAGCATGTCCAAATAAGGATACAGTCTGGGTACCGATCAAACCTCTCCCCGAAACCATTTATCGTTGTAACTTTTTTCTGGAACATTCTAGAAGGTCGAGTAATGGCTCAAATCAGAGCTAACAAGGAAAGGTTTCCTTGTAAGACTCTGCGCTACCGATTGGTACAAGATTCAAGGTTCTCGAGATTTAAGTCTTTTTGTCTCAAATTCGCGAATTCACAAAAATGAAAATTTGAGACAAAAATACTTGAATCTCGAAAATCTTGAATCGATATGCGGCATGCAATATACCGATCGGTAGCCAAGAAGTTTAGCTCCTATTTGAACCATTACTCATTATTCTAGACTGTTCCAGAAGAAAGTTATGGCGAAAACGGCTGCATGGCTGCGAGCAGGATTGACCGGGACTCTACAATCTACATATATATTTTGTTATTTTTTATTTAGCCCTAATCATCCAGCAGTGATTTTGGCCATTTTCAGCAACTTATGCTCAAAATTAAGAATATCTATTGCACAAACGAGGTAAAACTCAGAGATTAGTAGGCATTATGTAGACATTAATGCCAACTGAGTTATTTACCTGCACCAAAGCGACGATGACGTCAGAAAGTGAGTAACATCTGACGATGACTTTGGATGTGCAATGGGCCCCAGATACAAGGAAATCTGTCTTTCTTTCTCTGTGCGTTCAACCGAAAAAAATTAAGCACCCTTAATTTTTGGTCAGTGGCAATATACAAGGGACATGTGTTCGTGGAAAGTGGGATAATGAACCAAAAACTGGGAAATCCAACCAAGGCTGCCGTGAAATGCCGCCAATTCAAAATCTAGGATTTCATTCCACGAACATATGTCCCTGCCCGGTACTAATGAGAATACAATTGTTAGACGATGTTAGTACAATATTAGATGAGAAGATGCATTTGGCTAATAGTGCACGAATAAGAAATTGTTAGCCATAAGAATGAAAGGGTGTCATAGAGACCGTTTGCTTTTCGATACACAACTTCTTAAACACCTCTGACATAATTATTTTCTCCATTGAAAGGCTTAAACTTCAACTTTTAACTTGCGAAGTCACACAGCTTCTAGATTATTCTATAAAAATGACACTGAACTCTTCACATTCATTTAATTCCGCAAACCAAATGCCCTCTGAAATGGAATACACCAAGTATTTAAATCTCGGATTTGACATCACAACTGTAGTCTGTCAAGTCACAACGATATTCTTCACGTTTCACGTCATTTATTGCTCAAAATTTGACAAGAAATCTGCAAAGTTGGACCGTATTTCGAATTCGTTTTTTATATTTTTGGCATGCCGCGGATTAGGAGCGGTTATAGCCACGCCTTATCATGTGTATTTGACCGCTTATTGGTCTGCGGAAGGTAAGCTATTAGTAAATAGACTAGGAAGCCTACGCCGCTCAGTTTGCCTAGGATTTCGCGCACCTGTATCTCTGCGAGCCGTGCTGGGATGATTTTGGTACCAATCGTCTTCTCTTGAGCTGGGGAGCATTTCGAGCTATCACTCGGCCCGATCCGAGCCCGGCTAAGAAACTTGCCCTTTTAAATCCTGGATTTCTGGAAGAAAATCCAGGATAACTCTGCCATCCTCCAATAAAAATTTCAGCTTCCTGAAGTTTTGAGCTTAGCTCGCCGAGACCTATCATTTGACGTATCACACGCCCGGATCCGCATGCTGGATCGGAGACACATATATACACACATACACACAGACGGTCACTTTTGCTTTAGGGTGATTGGACTAGGAATGAGCGCCTAGAAATTTGATGTCGAATTCGGACTACCTGCAAAAATTATCCTTAGAACATCACCAGCTCCCGAATGCGGAACGCGCGCGGCTAAAACGGCCCACGGATTTGTGATCAACATCTCTGAAAACCCCGGGTACAAAAAATCAGCCCCGTAGATGTTTTGGTTTCAAAATGGTCATTTTCATGGCAAAAAGTGGTCTTGTTTCATAAAATTTTCAAAAACGCGCCAAGCCAAAAATGCATAAAACAAAATTATCCCCTATTGCTTCACAAAGCCATATAGAACACTAGCCGAGCAAAGCTCGGCTAGTCATCGGGAGTCTATACAGAGGGTAGTATGTTAAGCGTTTGTATATTTGAATGTGGTGGTGGATGGTGAGCCGTATGATTTTGGTTTAACGCTTTGCGTTAAAAACCTCGGCCTGCGGCCGTCTAGAAAACGGCATAGACTTTAAAGGGTATAATACAAATATGCCTATGTTTTAAGTTCCCTCACATTCCAAGGGAGAAGGTCGGGCGCTCCGCGCCCGACCACAGGACTGGCTCGCCACCTGCGGTGGCTCGTATTGTTTATGGGGTAGGATTGAGTTATACCCTTTGTGCCCTAAGTTCCCTCACATTTCAAGGGGGAGGGTGAGTTCAAATGTTTAATGTCACATTTGACATTAAGCCTAAGCCCTTTATCATCTGCGCAGTCTGATTTAGGGATAGACTGCAGGATTGACAGACAAAAAGAAAAATCTCTCTCAACTTCGTGAGCAAAGAAGAAAAGAGTGGGAAAGGTGTTGGCGCAGTCTGAGTTAGCCAGCTGAATGTAGTTAGCCAGCAACCCGAAAAAAGCACGTTTTTCGGTTTTGGCGCGAATTCAAATTTTCAAATCTTGGATCTAAAAATTGCTAAAGTCCTAACTTCTCAAGAGCTATCGTTTGAGCTATCACTCGCCTCTGTCTGACGTCGGAATCGTGATTTACGTTTTCTGCCCTCAAGCAACTTTGATGAGTCATAACTCTCGACGCTTCGCTCATACGAACTCACGGTTAGGTTTTTCGGGACCTACTCATCCAGGGGAGTCGTTTGACACCAAAATCAGCCCCCATACGGGCCAGGGTGAGTACCCGTCAGTAACTGTGTGTAATTTCATATTGGTAGGGATAAAAACACGCCTTCCTATGCCTATACCCTCTAAAAACACGTTTTTGGTTTTGGCGCGAATTTAAATTTAAACCCACCTGACACATCGAGACCTATCCAACGAGCTATCATACGCCCCTGGCCTTAAAAATTTCTTTATGTAACCGAGTTTCAGTTGGTTAATACTTCTTTGTGCTCTGCGCTCTAACATTTGCGTTGTCTTTTCATGGTGCCGCACACTAGCGCTTACGTGACCTGCTCCTGTGCATTTTGCGCCGAATTTCGGTTAAAACACGATAACAGAATTCAAAATACAATTCAAATTGCCGCTTATTTTTGTGAAATACTAACGTTTTTTGTGGCTGGCTGGCGTACAGCTAGCCAAAACTTTTCAGATAGAGATACTACAGTTAATGTTACTGTATTGAAAGGAACGGACGCTGAAAACTTAATCTTAACCTCGGTCTTAAGCTTACACTTGACTTGCTGTTATTTTCTCTATTTCTCTGATGACGTTACACAAATTGTTTAAGGTGGCCATTACACACCTTATGCTCTCTTGTGGTTAGGTCTCGCACTTATAACTCATGCATATCTATCCACGTTATCTGCATTATTGCTAACGCTAGACAGATGCTTCGCACTAACCTTTCCAATGCACTACAATTCTCGTATGGCAAAATGGTTTCCATGGTTTATGTTAGCCTGCTTTGTATTGTGGAGCATGTTTGCCGCCTTTTATGCACTCTTAGAAATTCCGCTGGATGTCGAAAAATGTTGGTTTATAGCTGGAAGCAATGAGTAATCGCTTAATTTAGTGCACAATTGTCAATTTCTATCCTGCGTATTATTGAAGTATCACTTCTTGGTGCCTCAGTATGCAAAATTTGGTATAGGTGGATTGAATGTATTGGGAAGTTGTTATTTAATGCGTGCAATCAAACGGAATAACAGCGAAAAACTGGTAGGTTTTTTAAATATATTTTCTTCCCTCACAGCTACTGATAGACATTACTGCTATATTGGGTTGTTCAGATATCGCATAAAAAAGTGACCTTCTTCGGCGAATATTTACCAAAAAATCGTATTTTTGGCCAAAAATGGTCAATATTCGCCGAAAAATGTCACTTTTTTATGCGATATCAAAAATTTAGTTGCAGATTTGGAATCAGCGCATCGAAATACCCCTAAAAACACTATTTGCCAAAAAATTTCGGAACTTTTTAGAAAATCGATTTTTTGACCCATGTGGGGGACCACATGAAACACGAAAAATTGAAAAAAAATTTTTCTCGCTTAGATTGTGTTTTTCGGGTAGCATTCGACCCACTGTTATATACCACTAGAACGGCCATGTCTTGTCCTGTTTAGCCGTGTATGACATGCTACAACATACGGTTATAGTAGCGAAACTGATATAGCACAAAGAAAACTTTGGAGACCAATATCTCAGAGAGGAAGTCCGCATAGCAAAAATGAATGATCGACCTGGGATCGAACTTGAGACTTAAAACTCCAACTTTGGAGACCAATATCTCAGAGAGGAGGTCCGCATAGCAAAAACAGATATTTGTGTCGCCGAGTTACTTTTTGATAATCTATCGATCGCCAAAGGTCAAATTCCAAAAGCTCACATCCAACCTTATATCATTCCTCGTAAGACCTGCCCTTAAGACTACAATTGTCGGCTCTCAAGTGTAGGAAATCCCACATTACTATTTTACAAATAGAGATTAGACTTAAATGTTTTGATTTAGCGCTCTAGAAATTTACTTACATCTTATTTTACAAATTATAGAAAAATGACGTCATAAAATTTACTATACTTATGGACATATTTTTGGATGTTATTCCGGTATTTGCCAATTTCATGTTCCTCACGGTAAGTATAGACCAAATCTCAGAAGAATGTGGCCCTTTTTCTACGCCAGCCCATTACGAATTGTAAAACGTCACTAAAAGAGCGGCAGTTTGAATTATCTATTTTTTTGGTTTAATACCTAGGCTCGTATGTTGAGAGTAGATCAAAAGAGGGCTAGTGTGCGGCACCACGAAAAGACAATGCAACACGTTAGAGCGCAGAGAATTTTTGTGTCTGCCTGGTTATTTCCCACTTCCTTTGTGAAAAAGCGCCACATCCTTTTGAGATTTGGCCCATAAGAAAAAATAATGTAAAAATGAGAAAAAAATATAAAACATGACGATGACCAGATATTGGCCCAGATAATTAATAAACCTTTTCTGACCTTAAACGCTATTTAAGATTCACTTTAAAATGTTCTATATGGCATATTTGAAGTCCAATTTATGAAATAAAAAAAAATTATTGTTCATAATTTTTTCTCGTATTTTCGAGAAGAGGTCCTAAATCGATTTTCGAACACCATCCGAGTGATAACAATTGAGTTTCGCTACCATATGAATCAAGTTTCAGGTCACTGGCTTCTCGTATACGGTTTATATCGCTCAGCTTATAATCTTTCTCACACTCCTCAATGTTACCGTTTGTTCTGTTTATTATTCGTGGCGATTGACGAGAAAAACGAATGGGTTCTGGATAAAAATTTGTCGTATCCAGCAAGTTTCTCTAGCTACTACCGTTATTTCCCTAAAGTAAGCCTCCTCAGCAGAACGCCAAGATTACGCCAAGGCCATTTTCTAGGTTTCTAAATTTGCTAAAAATTCTGAATCTCTCTAACTAGTATTACAGTGTGTGTCAGTCACTCTGATTTAGTTACCCCCCGTGCGTTGCCCCTTTCGGGGTGTGTGATAGCTCATTTTGCTCCTCATGAGCTATCTAGAAGGAATTTCTGGGAATCAGGAGGAATTTCGTCGTTTTTCGAGAGTTATGGCCATTTTTTGTCAAAAAGCAGTGTTTTTTGGGCCATTTTTTCGGTTCTTACATTTTTGACCATTTTTCATGCTGATTTTTTGCACCCGGGGGTTTTTTGGGGCGCTGAATCCGAATCCGGGGTCAAAAAAATTATCGGGGTACCCCCGGGGTACGAAATTTTTCAAAATTATGTTTTAAAGGAAATTGGACCTGGCCGAAGCTGATTTTTTGCACCCGGGGGTTTTTTGGGGCGCTGAATCCGAATCTGGGGTCAAAAAAATTATCGGAGTACCCCCGGGTTACGAAAAAATTTTTTATGAACATTTTTTTTCAACTTTTCAAACTCAGTTCGAGCGGCCGAAGGCCGCGAGTGAAGGCCGAAGGCCCGAAATAGTCTCATGCTGCTCTACTCCCGAACAACCCTTACTCCCGAACACCAGCTCCTTGAGGGCCGAAGGCCCGAAATAGTCTCATGCTGCTCTACTCTCGAACAATCCTTACTCCCGAACAACCCAACCTGACCGCTGATGGCGGTGCGCGAAGCGATGACGAACCCAATCTCCCGCTGTACACGCTCCAAGTTTTTTTCCAGGGCCGAAGGCCCTGGAAAAAAGCTTGTTTGTGATATGTTGTAGCTAAGGACTTAGGCTACAATATATTTCAAGTGTAGAATTTTCTAGAAGCTATAAAGTGGATTGCCAAAATTTGCTAATTCGAGCGCCAATTTGAAGGGGGGCTTACTCAAGAGGAAAAACGGTACATCATCATAAACAACCACTGCCGTGAAACTATTCTTTCTGACAAACAACACCTTAACGTTGTGAAACAACCAACGATAAACTTTATTTGTGACATTATTTTTGGTATTTATAAAGTCGTTTTTTACAAAGGAATGCATAATTTTTTAAGCGCTGAGTATTAACTTGGGTCTTACGATCAAGTGTCTCCGACTGTCTGCTGCACACTTTAACGGAATGAGGCTGCAGCCTTGTTTGCGTTGACCAGTGAAAGCGCAATCCATAAAATTTTTGAGACTGATGCCATAATCATTTTTACAACATTTTTGAAAATTTAAACCAAATTTTAATTGGCGGTCAAAACTATGATTTTTTAATTTTTTACCGGATTTTCCACAACTTTTTGGAAATCCAGATCTTATGCAGTACAGTCAACCCTCACTTGAGCCTCAGATGAGTCTGTAAAAAGCGACAGACTGTCAGAGAAAGTCACACTATTTTTCTATTTGTGTGTGTTCATTCAATGAAAGAGCGCGTATCGACAAAATAGTGTGTATTTCCTAACCGTCTAACGCTCTCACAGACTATGATTCATCCGGGGTAGCACCTACATAAAAATCTACCCTAAGGGAACAACCCAACAACTTGCATACACTTTTCCAAATTACTGTAAAGATTGTAATTCAGAAAACGCTCAGATAAGTAAAGACCCCAAAAATATTTTTTACACTGCCTGGTATGCTTAACCATTGTCTCTCTTCAATAGGCTGTACAAAAAGGCACTCTCTTTTTACATATTTAGAGATCAAAAATATTTAAAAAGAGTCTTTGTTCTTCCTTTTGTTTCTAGAAAGCGGACGCATCGATCATTCAATCAACATTACAACATTTAGCCATTGAGTGCGTTGTCTGAACGATAGTCGTATTACCAAAAGATTTTCAATACCAATAAATTTTCCAAGTGTCAAATTGCAAAAGTTCTTAAAAATATTTTTTATTTCAAAAACACTGCAAAACTATTGAGTGGTTTTGCTATAAATATCAATCTGAACATCATATCCGAACTCTGTCTCTTCCCAATGCCACCTCCTCCTCGGTCAAATCCTGGAAACACTTGCGCAGAGGTGTAACTGCAAGGAACACCTGGCTTAGAATTGGCCTCTGCCAACCGTTTTGTGCAAACAAACGATCAGAGTTGCGGCTTTTGTATTGTTTATTTGCCGACTTTCCCAAACATTCCTTTGAGTTGCGCAGTGGTGAGTCAACAAGTCGGGTGACATACGACAAGTGAACCTTGGTTCGTTGACGAAAACACAACCCCCTTGGCAAGTCTGCCGTGCGCGGAACATAAAATAGCAAGGAAAGTATTTGGTGTTCGTCAGAAGTACAAATCGGCTCAGAAAATTTCTGGAATATTCTAGACCAATTGTATTCCAACGTATTTGAAATTAATCTAGTTACTTTATTAAACCGAGAATCGCATATTGATTGAAGCAGGCGATGAAGTAACTGGAATGACACAAATCAGGTTTATTTTTACCAGAGAAAGATTATCAGAGAAAAATTGGAATATGGCAAAGGTGTTTTTGGAGGAATTTGTCTCAAAAAATTACTTTTTGATCAAAATGTGACCAAAATTTTGAACTTAATTTGAATGTCAAGAATGCCTACGGGTTTTGCGAAATTTTTGTGTACTGGAGGGGTCACTTGGAAGAGTACTTGAATGTCCATGGCACTTCAAATCGCTCAATTTGTTCTATCAATAAGAGTAGTACCCACCGGTATTATTGGCATTCAAATTCTATTGAACAATTTTTAACAAATTTATCAACATTTTGTTGTTTGTAAAAATATTCGTCTTGGGATACAAACCTAATATCCATATGCCAAAAATGAGACTTAATAGACGCTTTTCCTGAAAATATATCTCAGAATTAGTTGAAGACTTTAGTTGAAATGATTTACGTATACTTTGAACTTTTAGCCATTAAACTCCAACTTGCTTCACTTTTCTTTTCCAGCTTTCAATTTTCTTCTAAAAAAGTTTTGTTTATTACGATTATTTACTTAAATAGTTTTGGCAAAATATTCTTTGGAGGAAAATACTGTCAATCGGCGCTTGATATCCCGACAGTTTGTTCGTCAGGGTCCATTATATCTCTGGCGTGATTACTGCATCACACTATTTTCTGTCTCCTAGTCCCAAACCAAAAGTAACCCTAATAACAATTTGGCCATTGTGCTATTCAGAAAAAGTTGTCTAGAAAAGTTGATCGGTTTTGCCTAAACATAGGCCCTTTAAAGCTATGACTGTTAAAGTTTACATCCACTCTACCTAAGTCGCTGATCTGCGTGTGTCTGTCCGTCCAACGCCGTAACTTTTTTCCTTACCCTCCTACAGGGGTCTGTGATAGCTCCTTTTGTAGGTCTCAGAAAGTTGGTATACGAATCCGCAAAAATTGGGGAGCGGCGATCTCAAAAAGTGGCCTTTTTTGCCATAAAGTGGCAAAAATGCATGTTTTTCAGGCTACAAAGGAAACTTTTTTTGTTACCGGCGAAGCCGCTACGCATAACTCTCGTATATAGGACTAATCCGGATAGCGGTTTTATAGTTTTGGTCCGAAAAAATTTGGTGCAAAAAAAACATTTGTGCGCCTAAAAGGGATTTTAGGGATTGAAGGAAACTTTTGGTTTGGAGTAAGCAGAGAAGAAGTAGTATGAAGCAGTAGTCACGCCTATGAATTATAACGGACCCTCCATAAACCGACACCTTGTGCTTGTGCTTAGGCTTAAGCACAAGCATACAACAAACTGCTACAACAAACTGTCGGGTCATATTGTATATATATTTTGGAATTTAGAGCGTTGACATAAGATTTTTTACTAACGGTGTCTTTCTTGCACCAAATTTTTAAATCCCAGACTAAACGGGCATTCACGGCCGTATAAGCCAAAGACCAAGTCTTGCCTAGCCTAAACATATGCCCTCTAAAGCTATAAGGGTTAAAAGTTTATAGGACTAATAGTGGAAGGGCGGGTTTAAAGTTTTGGTCCGAAAAAATTTGGTGCAAGAAAAAACTTCTTATGTGAAAAAATATACAGCAAAAACGAATTTGTATCTGACAATTCCTAACTCGTTCCCATTTCAGATTATCGACAACTTCAGTTCTTCTGCTAATTATACTCTACACGTCAAAAGACACGTGGACGGTATGTTTTTTTGTAAACATAACATTTTGCAATAAGTGTTCTGATGATTTTATACGAGTGTTATGCTCCTATCCTAATGTTTACATTTAGAGTGTTTTTTCAAACAAACACTAGTTGAAACGAATAGAAAATTTCGAAAGATTCCAGAATCGTTCAGATGTGAAAGTTCCGTATTATATTGGGAACAAATTTCAATGCGAATTAGAAATTGAGCACTAAATCAGAGGAAAATAGAAAGGAAAAACAGAAAAAAGTACGAAAGAAAGTTTTGCAATTGAAATGGCTCAGTCTCAATAGTTGCCAACGTTGTTTCAACGCAAATTTTTCGTTATACCAAAAAATTTTGCCCCAAAAAGCTTTATTTGCTCCTCAAACGCTTCATACATAAAACTTCACACCTGTCTCTAAACCTCTGATCGGACTAGGGATGTGCAATGATAACCTTTGATAACCTTGCCAATGATAACCTCAATGATAACATTTTCCGATGAAGGGAGGTTATCATGATAACCCACAAGGTTATCAAGATAACCTCCTTTTCCTGGGTTATCAAAGGCTATCATTGCACATCCGTCATTGACACATAAGCTAGCTTAAAATATTTCTTGTAATCAAATAAAACTATTCTATATTATAACCATACTATATTCTATATTATAACATTTTTTTACAAAAACAGGTTTGGTGCATAAAGTCATATGGCACAAAAAACTCTTTTGTTCAAGAAAACAGGCACAAAACACTTTTTTACCGTTTTAACGTTTTTGTTATAAATTTTTAAATTAAACTCTCAATTAAATAAAGCGTTTATTTACCCTTTAACAACTTGAAAATAAGTTATTTTCAGCAAGCTATTTTCCCCACTCATCACGCAGGAAATGACAATGCAACATTGCCCGAAGTCAACTCTAGCGCAGCAGTGCAAACATTGGAAACACCACCTTTGGAGGTCTTCCATTTTGGAGTCAGGAATGAGACCGAAGGTACCTTTAATTGATCAAAGTTCACAAATATAAGCCGCAATCGATTAAATACTTTAAAAATTTTTAAAGAGATTTTTAAGAGAAAATTTTTAAAAAATTTTTATGAGAAATAATTATTCAAAGCATTAAAAACGAAAATCAGTTAGCCGACACCGTATGGTCTGTAATGAGAAATTTTTCCTAAGAAGATTTTTCGGCCTTCAAATTTGTCATGCTAGAAATTCGCGCCAAATAGTTGGCTTCCCGCCAAAATTCATATCTGAAGATTCTGTTGTTTTTTGCTAATTTTGGCAGGTAGTAACTATAGCAAACCGAATGAAAAAAATCTTCTCAGTTCAGATCTGAAAACGGCTTAGCTTAATAAAAATTTTAGTATTCTGATATTCTAAAATACTATTTCTAGAATCCAACACAACCACGTCCACCACCACAAAGGGTCCGAACGAAGAATCCGTGATCCAACAACTTTTACGAAAAATGTCGCCTGAGGCAGGATTAAGCCAATCTCCATATCAAGGAAGATGAAAGTTTAGTTTTGCAACTTTATGTGACTGACCTACTTTGTTGACTTTTGGCATGCATGCTGTCTGATCGTCTACTGAATTTTTTATTTCGTGTATATTCTTAACCATTAATATTATTCGAGAAATATTGATTCACACTATTCTCTGTTACATATTTCGCCGACTTACAATAAAAATATATGGAATTGATTAAAACATTTGGTAACAACGTAAACATAGTAATTCACGTAGGAATGATTATATAAACAGCGAAGAAACTGTCTGCTATGGATACATGAGATTTTAGACCTTGGACATAGAAAAATTGGTTACTGTCTGTGCGAAATAATCCAAACATCGACTTTTTTGTCCTGCAAGTCGGTTTGTGCCAAATAGCCCAACTTGGCTCATTTCCTTTACTGTGACCCGAATTGGATCGCTGGCAAGGAGCGTTGATCAACAAGAGAATTGCCGGATATATGGCTAACGTGTGTGAGGTCAGGATGTCCAGGCTTAGTCTATGGCACAATTTCGGAATATTAGTCAAATTTGATCTTAAATGTGATTATTGTTCAAAGCGTTTAAAGCAAAACCTAAACGTAAGATTGGTCTAACAAGGAACACTCACCTGGGGAAACGTGACGGTAAGAATTTACCCCACCTCGTGGGCATTCGAACGGTACCAATCGTTTTTGCGAATACGATACGAAAAAAAAGTTAGCATGATACGGAATATTGGATTTTTACAAGGAAAATGCGAGAAAATCCGAATTCAGAGGCCGTTTTCGGGCGTTTTTGTCTATGAAAATGGCAAAAATAACCTCATATTCGTGTTCCCTGCAATTTTTTGGGTAAGATAACCCTTTTCTAAGAATTTTTAGAGAAAAATGTTTTTTCAGGTTTTTTTTGCTACCTGGTGAAAAAACTTTTTCTCAAAAATTTTGTTCGAATGGCCACAAGATGTGGGTAAATCCTACCCATCACGTTTCATTAGGTGAACTCTTCAGGTGAACGCTATTTTTGCCACTTTCATAGACAAAAACGCCCGAAAACGGCCTCTGAAGTCGGATTTTCACGCATTTTCCTTGTAAAAATCCAATTTTCCATATCATGCTCATTTTTTTTCGTAACGTATTCGCAAAAACGATTGGTACCGTTCGAATGCTCACGAGGTGGGGTAAATTTCTATCCATCACGTTTCCCCAGGTGAGTGTTTCTTGTAAGCCTTAACAGCAGTAGCGCACCAAGGGGGGTACCGGGGTACGTACCCACCCCCAAAATGGGAAAATTTGAAAAAATGAGTGTAAATCAGTGCAATTTTTGGCAAAAATTTGGTCCGGTACCTCCCCCCCCAAAATCCAAAAGTCGGTTGTCCCCTCCACACGGTGCCCCCCCCCAAAAAATGGCCATTTCCACTGAAACGTACCCCCAAAAAAAATCCTGGGTGCGCCACTGCTTAACAGTATGTCCATAGGCTATACACTGGGCCCAATTCCCCGTACAAAGGTGGTGTAATACCGGTGCAATACTTGACGTTCAGAATGTGTCTGATCAGCTAGAGAGTTTTACATTGACACATATATGACAGTTACAAACTTTCCCTTGTAATTGTACATCAAAACGCCCCTTTGTTTTGACTTTTTCGAGCGTTTGTACTTGTTGACTAATTAATCCAAACAGAGACCCTTTTGTCCTGCAAGTCGGCTTGTGCCAAATAACCCAACTTGGATCGTTTCCCTTATTTAGATGTGACTTGGTTCACTTTAGTTACTTCACTTTAGTTACTATTTACTTAGATCGTTGTCGTGCATTGGCCAACGAGAGAATAGCCGCATATAAGGATAACGTGTGTGAGGCTTAATGTCCAGGCTTAGTCTATGGCACAGTTTTGAATGTTAGTCAAATTTGATCATAAATATGATTTTTTAAAGCAAACTCTAAACGTAAGATTGGCCTAAGTCAGTTTGTCAATAGGCTATACACTGGGACCAATACCCCTAAATGTATCCCTTGGTGAGAAACGTTTATTATAACTCGATCCTCTACCAGTCAGTATCCATAGGCTATACACTGGGACCAATACCCCTAAATGTATCCCTTGGTGAGAAACGTTTATTATAACTCGATCCTCTACCAGTCAGTATCCATAGGCTATACACTGGGACCAATACCCCTAAATGTATCCCTTGGTGAGAAACGTTTATTATAACTCGATCCTCTACCAGTCAGTATCCATAGGCTATACACTGGGACCAATACCCCTAAATGTATCCCTTGGTGAGAAACGTTTATTATAACTCGATCCTCTACCAGTCAGTATCCATAGGCTATACACTGGGACCAATACCCCTAAATGTATCCCTTGGTGAGAAACGTTTATTATAACTCGATCCTCTACCAGTTAGTATCCATAGGCTATACACTGGGACCAATACCCCTAAATGTATCCCTTTGTGTGGAGTACCTTTACAAAATTAGTGCAATACCGGCGCAATACTTTACGATCAGAATGCATCTGATCGGTTGGAGTAGTTTTAGTTTTTTACATATATGATAGTTAAAATTTTCCCTTGTAGTTGAAATTTTCCATTTTTGCTTATTTATTTTCCAACGCGTCAAAAACTTATCATAACATTTTCCATTAAATCTTTTGTTTTGGCTTTCTCGATCGCTTGTTTGTTCTTTCACAGAAAAAATTCACATAAAATTCCATTGTTATATCTTTTCTGTATGTAAATGACATTTACATTTTCAAATGTTACGTTTTTATAGTACAATAAAATGTGGAAATCAAAATATAAAATTCCGTATATATAAAAGACAAAAATTTTTGTCTCATTTATAAAATAAAAATGATTCCCATTTTCTTCGTGTTGTTATTTCTTTTCTCAAACTTTTCATCAAGAACTGATGCAATATTTCCCAAGTCAAGCTCATATGATCGAAAAATCCCCCCAATACCTGCAGAAGATTCACCTCTGCCAAGATATCGACTGTCCAAGGACTTGGAACCTGTTTCTTACGAACTTCGCGTAAAAACTTACGTGCCTGGCTATGTCGAATTCGATGAATCCAAGAATTTCACCTTTGATGGACAGGTGATCATAAGGTTCAAAGTATTGAATAAAACCCACAAGATTGAACTGTTTTCGAAGAATTTGAAACTAAATGAAGCAAAGCTAAGCCATGTGAGTGAATTTGTCGGATTTTTAAACATTTATCATTATTTTTAGGCGACAGAACCGGAAACCTTGCGGATTAAAAGAACGGTGACAGAATCCGACATAGACAAACTTGTGTATCATCTTAACAAAAATATGACTGTGCTTGAAGAATATATCCTAGAGGTAAGAATAGTGATGAGTAGGGGGCGGATTTTTAGGTACGTACCTAAAAATACCTAAAATAGGTATTTTTAGCTACGGTACCTAAAAATACCTAAAATGGGTTTTTGTACCTATTTTAGGTTTTTATACCTAAAATGGCCTTTTTCGAAGATTTTTAAAGCAATTTTCCACAATTTTGGGAAAGTTTGGAAAATTTTTGAAAAATGTCTAGAAATTCTTGAAAATTTTTGGAAATTTAGAAAAATTTTTCTGAAATTTATTTTGGGATATGTATAAAATTTATAAAAATTTTTTGAAAAACTCGTGAATAAATAGTTCAAATGGAATTGTAATATACAAAACTCGCAAAATAAATGAAAAAACGGGTAAATACGGATGATTTTGCCTAAAAATCAAGAAAACCTAAAATACCTTTTTTTAGGTTTTTCGTACCTATTTTGGACTTTTGCCGTACCTTTTTAGGTACCTAAAACAAGATTTTTCGTACCTAAAAATCCGCCCCCTAGTGATGAGGTTTAAACCTCGAATCTTAAAACTTTACAGTCTTAAAACAAAAAAATTTGCTCTTGCCTATAACTTTTGTCTAGTATCATGCCTAGAATCCTTAAACGTTATTTTATAAGGTCGGGCGGAATAATGTTCAGTTTTGTTCAAGAAAGTCATGATCTCAAAATTAGGATCCGACACGTTATCAAGGAATATATTGCAGATGTAAGGGTTTCAGATTTCATACAGTGGTCTAATGCCGTTTTCGATAGACAACACGACGTGGAAAGGATTATATTCCCAAAATTACACGGACAAACAAGGAAATATATAGTAAGTACTGGAAAATATCAAAAAAATACTTTAAAACCTTGGCGAAAATGCCTTCCATTTTCGTTAAGGTTCCATCCCACAAGGACTTTGAACTCATAGATATAGCAATTACAAAAGTTTTAAGTTAAGAACCGATATAGTTTATTAGAATAGAACTGTAGGGATCAGTAATGATCTCTCAATTAATAACAATTTTACATTGAACAAAAATGGCATTACTTCTTTACCAACAGAATTTAGCTATTTGGCATCAACTCACAACGAACCGTTTGGAGCTCGACTCATCGTTCCATGCTTTGATGAGCCTCAATTCAAGGCTGTATGGAACGTTACAATAGTGCATCCTCGTGGTACCACTGCACTATCAAATGCTTTGGAAATTGAAGAAAAGGAAATTGGGTATTCAGTTTATGCCTTAATCGAATAAAAATACATTACTACTCAGTTGAACAGTCTCATAAGTCCGTCATAAGATCTCATATGATTATTGTTATGATTAGGGCCAGGATTTTTAGGTCCCAAAAATCGCATTTTAGGTACCTAAAAAGGTCCCAAAAAAAGGCCATTTTAGGTCCCTTTTAGGTCCACCAAAATGGTCATTTTAGGATGAAATTTCCCCAAAATTCCCCAAAAAGGTCATTTTAGGACCGTATTTGTGGGAGATTTTGATCAAAATTTGCCAAATTTTTAAAAATTTTTATAAAAATTCAAATATTTTTCGAGAAATTTTTCCAAAATTTTTTTAACAAAAAATTGTGAAATTTTTTTCAACAAAATTTTTTTCGGCGCCGCCTTAGGCGGCGCCGGAAAAAAAATTCCAAAGGGGGGACCCTATTGATTTTGGGACCTAAAATTTCCCAAAAAAGGCCAAAATAGGTTTTTTTAGGTTTTTTAGGTTTTTTTAGGTTCGGACCTAAGAATCCTGGCCCTAGTTATGATTTTATACAATAATCATATCATAAAGAAATAGCACAGGAAAAAAGCCAACGTTTAGTGTGTTCGCCTGTCCAATCTGTTCTATGACCTTCATTTTATTCTCAATGAGTTTACTTCCAGCAACGGCTGGATTGAAACGACCTTTGACAAGACTCCTCAAATGTCATCCTATCTGCTCGCTATGGCAGTCATCAATTATAAATGCAAAGAGAAGACTATAAAATCTATCAGTGGTAAAACAATTCGAGTAAGCGTTTATTTGAAAAACAAATATAATATATATAACAAATATATATAACAAATATAATATTATTTCTGTAAAAACTTTTGGGATATTTAAATTTTGGGAGAACTTTTGTAAAGACTATTTACAACGAAATATTTTTTCAGTTTCGCGTATGGATAACCCCTGAATGGAACGCGACGGAACCTTTAGAAAACGGAATCAAGCTAATATCCTACTACGAGAAAAAGCTTGGCCAGCCGTATCCACTTCCCAAGATGGATATGATCAATGTAAAAAACCTTGCAGCTGGCGCTATGGAGAATTGGGGATTGGTCGTTTATGGATCTTTCCATATACAGGAAAGTCGCGTTGTGTCACATGAGCTTGCTCATCAGGTTTGAGTTTGTAACAAAATGGTGGAAACATTTCGTCCCCGGTTACTTTGTTCCCAGACACTTTGTCACCAGACACTTCATCCCCAGGACACTTCATCCCCAGGACACTTCGATCCCCGTAGTACAAAAAAGCTTCTAGAACATTCTGGAAGGTACCAAAATACTTCTAGAACGTTCAAGAAAGCCCTAAAATGCTCTAAAATATTACTATTTCTACAACGTTTAGAAGTATTTTGGTACCTTATAGAATGTTCTAGAAGCTTTTTTGTATTATAGGGACGAAGTGCCCTGGGGACGAAGTGTCCCCTGGGGCGAAGTGTCCTGGGGACGAGGTGTCGCGTACCCACAAAATGGGAGTGACTTTTTAAGATAAAATTGGATTTTAGTGGTTCGGCAATTTGGTTACTACGAAGTTTTGGGATGATATCTTCCTGAACGAAGGTTTCGGACGAAGAATACTGACGAAGAATCAGTATAGTGAACACTGGAATTCCGATTACAAAACCGGCATGTTTGCCAAACTTTCCATACACAAAAAAGGTAACCAATACATTTGTAAGTTTAATGATAAGAAAAACTCCTTACAAGAGTACTTGTTTGAAAAGTGCAATGACAAAAAATGTCAAACTTGTCCACGCTATGATCACAACTTCATACACGGTATAGATAAATACGTGTATGAAACTTTAACCAAAAATAATGCCAGGATCACATGTAGCAGAAAAAAAGTTTGTACCAAATTTTCTGCAATAAATGTAAATACAGTTATATTGGCGAAACTGGAAGACCCGTTAAAAAACGTTTCGCCGAACATCTTCATGACGTCGGTAAAAACCAGAAGGACACTATCCTAGTTAACCATTTTAATTCACACCACACAAAAAATGACATGAGAATACGAGTAGTTCACAAACTAAACGAAGACTGTCAAACTGACATGAGACGTGACGCAGAGAATTTCTGGATGCACCAACTCGTCACTATCTATCCCTTTGGCATGAATGACAAAGTGGACGGAATGGATGGATTTGCTACTGATATGAACTGCGCTAAGAAACGAAACTTCAAACACTACTTTAGCAATCCTTTACCAAACGTGAAACGAAGAACCAAATTTACTGTTAATAATAGTACGTCAACGAACAAACTGACGGAAGCGATCCAGAAGGAAACACCCGAAAACTACGAAATACGAGACATGTACCAAATGTTCAGAAGTTACAAAAATATGGAAACCACAAAATTACTTAAAGAGGTGGAAAACACAAATAAAGACAAGGAAAGTCTACTAGCTTCAAAACTACTTGCAATAATAAAGTTAAATCGTAAAAAACACATTGTCACTACCGAAAAGATACCAATTTTCATTAAAGTAGATTTTCTTAACTCAGTAATGGAAAAACTTGGAATACGAAATATGATCCACGATAGTAAAATCGAATGCATGTTACACCTCAAAGAAAGTAACTGTAAGGTGAATCTCGTATACAATTTGGTTAAAAACAACTTCTTGCGTTTCTCAAACTACAACAATACTTTGAAGAATTTGACTCAAAACCAACTCGTTAGAATCATGAATGAAGAATGTGAATGTAAAAACTCACCTGAATTTGTCGATACTCAATATGGACATATCATTACAGGTAACACTGCCGTAATCGAATGTCCAAAACTACGTACCCAGATCGAAAAAGGAACTAAACATAGACAAGACTTTACATTGACTCTCAGCAAATTTAGAGGTATACTATACAAACTTGGAACTGATCTTGTTGAATCAATAGCAAGAAAGTCTAAAGATAGAGAACTACTTAAAAGTAAAACTCTAGTAACTGAAAGACTTATTAGTATCGGCGAAAGTAGATGGTTCCACAAGATCGGTGACCAACAAACTGTACCAGCAGCTAATATGTGTCACAAAATTGACAGAACAACAGATGAAAAATTTATTGTCACATGCGTCGATAAAGCTGCAAACAACTTTGCGATAACATGCAAAAAGTTTTACCTTTTAAAGTTAAGCGAGGAACTCGGTATAACGATAAACAATAAAAAAAATAAGTTTTTCGGGAAATGATACTTATAAACTGTCAACCAAGGACACCACCACCATTTTTAGTGAGTATGAACAAGTATACAGAGAGCGTAAAATTACAGCCAACACCGAAAACTTGAACACTCCTCTTATATTTGCTATCCCCAAAATTTCCCAAAAAAGTACCAATAAAGTACAGGTTTATAGCAGGTGCTAAGACAGCAATTTCCAAACCACTCAATATCACCATAGTACGAATACTAGAAGTTGTAAAAAATTACATCAGAAATTACTGCAATCAAACCAAAAATCGTTCTGGTTGGAATACATATTGGTCAATTAACTCTAGTAGCATTGTTGCGAATATTCTTAATAATCGTAAACCACGAAGCGATACACTATTCTGTGCAGATTTTAGCAACTTGTTTACTTCGCTACCTCATGAAGATATAATTGATGCAATAATGTATTTGACCACACGTACCTTTGAAGCACAAAATGGAAAAAAGGAAATACATTGTAACCAATACAGAGCGTTCTTTAGTCACCAATATCATAAAAATTATACCCCTTACACGCTCTATGAAGTCAAGTACATGGTGGAATTCCTTATTAAAAACAGTTACGTTCGTTTCGCTGATCGTAATTTTGTCCAAATTAGAGGTGTACCTCAAGGTGGTAATGCAAGTCCACTGCTAGCTGATCTTATGCTTACCGCTATGGAAATTAAGTACCTTGGAACATGCGATAATTTAGTGAAACGTGAACTTTCTGTGTCTTTCCGTTACATAGATGACCTGTTTTCACTAAATGAAAACATCAAGAATCACACAGCAGCTATATACGGCAATGTTCTTGAACTTAACCGAACAGATAACCAAAATGGTACTGCATTCCTGGACTTGGATATTAAACTTTGTAATGGTAAAATCGAAATAAAAACGTACGACAAAACACGAGACTTCAGATTCGAAGTAATTAAGTACCCTAAATACAGTAGTTGCATTCCCAAAAATATGCTACGAAATATACTAATAACTGAAATTATTAGATATAGTCATACAAATAATACCCTCTGTGGCTTGAAATTTAACATTAATCTTCTTATACAGACATTTATAAACAATGGCTGCCCTGACAAATTTGTAAATCGTTCACTTCAAGAAATTGTGAAAAACAAAAACTCCATGATTGCGTACATTAACAGATTAACTATTAACGCTATTGAAGACGTCAGGGCAAAATTATTTCAATCCAAAACTAGCTAAAATCAATTCTTGAAACTAAATGAAACCAATCACTTATATATAGAACTCCACTGCACTTAACTTCAAATGTTTACTTGTATTGTGTTTTAAACTTCACATGTTTTGTGCTTTATGGGTTTAGTTCTTTTAATTCAGTCTAAAATCACTTTAAAACAAACATTCCTTCGAACCACTTTCAAAACTTAACCGTCCCACAAGGAACTTTAAGCAAGCTAAATCAATTGAACGCGTGATTAGATTTCACAAACACTTGTCTCACTCTTCCACTCACAAAACAATTTCGTAATTTACTGCTTCAATTTCATACAATTTCTACCCCGTCCCACGATATTTAAATTGAACAAAAAACCATTACTTAACTTTTTTGCACCCCCATTTCGATAAACTCCGATTCTTTATCGTATTTTGCGTGTATGTTCTCCGCGTGTTTTATTCATTATTGCTCACTTTTAATATTATTACACAACTCAGTCTAGAACTCGAAATTCTTCTATCGCCATGGACAGCACTGGAACAGCTCAAGACGCGACCATCGTGGATCCGACTCGAAGCTCTGCAGCGCACGACACCGTGGAACAACCGATGGAAGAAGTCGAGGACGACAACGAAAAAGACACTGCGTTGAATGCTAGTCGCCGCACATCTCTTGTGAGTTTAATTTGCTTATTTTTATGGATCTTTTTATGCTTAAAATGGATTTTTCATGTTTTGCTAAATGGTTCCTAGGAAAATATGCTTTTATCTCGTAATAGGTTATAAAGATTAACACTAAAACTAGAAGGGGTTTTTTAATAGGATAATAGGATTACTCTTTTTGGACCTTTTTTCTCTCTTTTTGTCTTTTCTTTCTCCAAAAACCATAACTCATTTTTTTTCGATTAAACTCCCGGGTCTCTACTGATGAGTCCGAACCCGGGAGTACACGTTTCGCACCCACTATCTAGAGCTCAGGACGAAATAGTGGGGTGGTACTTCTTTTTTGCTTTAACTCCTAAGGTTTTACTCACCAATAATCACTCACTTGTGTCAAATGGATTTCTTCTTGTCTCTCTTTTTAATATGTAATTTTACTAAAATAGGTTTTACTAACTCGCTATAAAGCGAAAATTATATTGTTCCATAAATAGGTAGCCTACAAAATTTTATATTTCAGGATTTGCTCGGTTTATTGAAAAACCAGCATTGCTTGGCATAGGAGAAACGGGCGATTTGGTTCGTTACAGTGTCATATTCCGTCATTCAAAAGAATTTATAATACAACATATACAACATAGTGTTAATGCCTGCGGAAATTATAACGGCGAAATGTCTATGAATCGAGGAATTATGACATTTTGATTTAATAGAGAAGCCTTTATTAATCCCTTGAAAGTACATATATCGATTTTCTAGGCATGGTATTATCGACACTTAAATACTGTGGTCCTTGAGCGAGAGGGCAGCAAATCAATCCCTCCACGTGCGGTACACTACGAGCCTGTTTGGCCGGAAGACTTCAAGAATACAAGCCATATTCTCCACTCATTATATGCATATAAAAAAGTATTATCTTGCTACGAAAATTGGTTTCCAGATCTATTTTGTTGATTACGAAACTCAAGTTCATTTCTTCAGGGCGCATCTGCAATTCGAACCATCGAGTTGGCAATGGGAACCAAGGATTTTTATGAAGGAATCAAAGTATGCCTTTGTTTCTAAGATTGATTCTCTTAAGAAATAACGTTTTTCTCTTTAACATTTCAGCTGTACTATGAATCCAGATAATAGTGCATTTTAATATCTTGCATTCATTATCATGGGTTTTTACTACTTTTTTGGTTAATTGGGTTAACCCTTCATTGCCGAAGCCATACACAAAAGACAGATTGTCTGCATTACCATTAGCTTTCCTGTTGGTGTGCTGTCTTTATCAAAATCATGATGTCTGCCATTGTTTAATTCTCTTTTCTATGTGATCAATTTATGGACATACTCTTTATATGAATTATGAACACTCATTCGTTTCTTTCTTTTTGTGAAGTCTCTAGCAAATCAAAAACGTATCCGATCGGATACACTAGGCAATGAAGGGTTAATGCCGGATACGGTATTTGTATAGGCCCAATAGACCCGAAGTACCTCTTTATCATTACAGCGAATCAAAATCACAAAATATTGATGACGTAATCCTAATATATTGCATTTTATACTGTTGCTTTCTCACTATTTTTTCAGCTCTATCTCAACCGCTATCAATTCGGAAATGCAGACTACCACGATCTTTTGAACACTTTATCCGAAGCAAAACCTTTAAACCAAACATCTGGTGGCCCGAAATCCGTGACCGACTAAAACCTCACAGACTGCCTGAAATTTTGTCTAAATTTGTCTAAATTTTGACCTCAAATTCGGATTCCCCGCTAAAAATTACCTAATTAGGTACCTGTCTAAAAATAAGCACCCCTAAGAATGCACTTCCCGACAATCCCAGGTGACGCCATATCCTAGGTGACGCCGGACAGCTTTATATTACTATAAGGATAGCTTACTATAAGGATATCTAGTACAGTCAAATCTCATTATAGCCCCGGCTCCCCCCTGGGGACAGGGCCGTGGGGGGGGGCTATTCCGGGGGGAAAAAAGGCGCGAAACATGGCTTCCATCCAAATGGTAAAAATAGCCTAAAACCCCCAAAAAAAACTTTTTGGGGGCCCTTTTTGGGGGCCCTTTTTGCCTTTGGAAAATTTCCCCCCCGGGTTTAACCCCTAGAGGGTTTATACCGGGTTTGACTGTGTGTGCTTCGAGTATTATAATGAAATTTTCTAGGTGACGTATTGTCGCGTATTGAACGTTGAGCTTCTCAAAGAAGGAGTATCATATCCTCCACGAGCAGTACACTACGAACCTGTTTGGGGCCCGGGGACTACATTAACACTCAAAAAATTTTCAACCCCTACGTATATCAAAAAGTAATATATTTCCCGGTTTATAAATCTGCTTCGGATTTAACAATAAGTAAAATGTACTATTGCAGGGCGCATCTGCAATTCGAACAATAGAACTGGCAATGGAATCCAAAGAATTTTATGAGGGAATCAAAAATTTTCTTTGTTTTAACATTGATTCTCTTTAGAAAAATCCCCAGTTTTCTACACTAGCTAGGCGGAATATGAATCTAAGAAAAATCAGACAAACTAAGAAGTTTGTTCAAATTATCGATTTTTTACTACTTTTTTGGTTAATTGAGTTAATGCCGGATACGGTATTCGTATAGGCCCAATAGACCCGAAGTACCTCTTTATCATTACAGCGAATCAAAATCACAAAATGTTGATGACGTAATCACTAATTTTTCAGCTCTATCTCAACCGCTATCAAAATTGGAAATGCAGACTATCACGATCTTCTGAACACATTATCCGAAGCAAAACCTTTAAACCAAACATCTGGTGGCCCGAAATCCATTGCTGAGTTTGCGGAAACGTGGATCCTTCAGCCAGGATATCCAGCGGTGACTGTCAAACGGCACAATGCCACACATGTTGAACTCACTCAAAAACCTCGTTCATTCGAGGGTTCAGCACCTGTTCCAAAGTAATTTTGCATTGGACAAAATATAGGTCGTATTAGCGATTTTTTAGAGCAAAATGGTGGATTCCAATTTTCTATAAAGTTGATGGCAAGGCAAGACCAATGGAGTGGCTGTTTGATAGTAAGTCTAAACCAATTCTGACTTACAGTCAATCCTCACTTATCCTGCAGCCCAAGGGAAGGACCTTAGGGTGCAGGATAAGTGAGGCAAATTTACTTGTTAGACATTCTTCTTGTTAGACATATAGAAATAGACTGCATCGATATTATTATTAGCTAGTAGCGCGATACCGTTTTTGACCGTCAATAGGTGTTAGGTGGTGGGAAATAATCAAAATTTATCTAGCAACCTCAGAAAAATCGATAAATTCAATTGCATTTGGAAGTTGGACAAGACGAGGCTTTGATTTTGAATGAGGATCTAAACGTACTCTATTGTTTGAATAACGATAATGAAACATTCAACGCTGTGACAAAGAGAATCGGAGATAAAAATTGGAGTGGAGTTACTTACAAAATTGATATTCAAATATATTTACGCGAAATTTATTAAATTATAGTACTCTATTGATTCTTATATAAGAACACAGTATGTAAATTTGGTTCCTGGATCAAAGCAAGAAAATTCTGTGAAAATTCCAGGTTAAATTTTCAAACAATTTCAGATCTTCCCATGGCCCTCTCTACAAAAATTGATCGAAAACTCGATTGTTGCTGCCAACGTTAACTGCTCATCGCATGATTCTGTTTTGGAATTGCTCGCGGAAGTGTTCAAGCACAGATTGGACGATCTTAAAGGTCATTTTGCTGAGACCGAAGCTCGTCGAAAATTGGTAATACGCTTGGAAATGATACAAAAAGCAGGTAAAGGTTTTACTTTTAGGATATAAAACGGCGTTTCACAGAAGGTAACGCGAATCGTGACCACTTCAAGAATGTGAAAGAAATCGATGGGTTTGGCTCAATTCGGGACTTTCTACAAGAGGATGGTCCAAATTATGTCAGTTAACGTCAACAGCGGTGAATCGTTAATTGGAAAAAGAAACACTGAAGCCTATTGAATCACCTCAAACTTTTATGCTACATATTCGCAGCTTATTTGATTGTTCGAAATAAATTGATATCTGTTCTTTCTGCAATTCAATTGAAGCGTGATTGACAGTCGCAACATATTTGATAAAATATACATGGTCGATTTTTAGTTTTTCTCTGCCCATTTTCTCTGCCTAACCCATTGGGAAAATGTAGGTTTACATTTCACAATTTTTACAGCCTATTTTTGAAATATTGCTGAGTCCTGGAAGGTTTTGAACGGTTTCCAATATTGCTAAGCTAACCTCACAACAACGCAATTACCGATGAAATGTTCAATGAGTCCTCCCCCGCTACCCACTTTCCTGCCAAGGGATACATCAGAGGGTATTGCCCAGGCACATAAACCTAATCCTAAACGTAGATTAGACTATGCTTTATCAGTAGGTATCCATCAGCTACCTACTAGTATCAATTATCCATCTACCAGTCAATATCCATAGGCGATACGATGGGCCCAATACCCCTAAATGTATCCCTTGGAGGGTATTACCCATACAAAGTTGGTGCAATACCGGTGCAATGTTAAAATCAGAACAAATCTGGTCTGTTGGAGTAGTTGTATTTTGATACATATATGATACATGTAGTTTCAAAGTTTCCCTTGTACTTGAAATTTTACGATGCTTTCTTCTATTCCCTTTCCTCCTCTATTTTCCAACACCTCAAAAACGTATCCTAACATTTACCATCAAAACATTTCCTTTGTTTTAGCTTTCTCGATCGTTTGTTTTTTCTTTCACATAAAAAATCCATCAGCCTTTTGCCAGTATCAATATCCATTATCCATCTACCAGCCAGTATCCATAGGCTATACGTTGGGGCCAATACCCCTAAATGTATACAATATAATATATGCAATACCGGTGCAATACTTGACGTTCAGAGTTTTACATTGACACATATATGACAGTTACAAACTTTCCCTTGTAATTGTACATCAAAACGCCCCTTTGTTTTGACTTTTTCGAGCGTTTGTACTTGTGGTACAAACTTCAATGGTACTTCTTTACATTGACTTACCGTAATACCATACTTTACGATCAGAATGCATCTGATCGGTTGGAGTAGTTTTAGTTTATTACATATATGATAGTTACAAATTTTCCCTTGTAGTTGAAATTTTTCCCTGCTTCTTTTGCTTATTTATTTTCCAACGCGTCAAAAACTTATCATAACATTTTCCATCAAATCTTTTGTTTTGGTTTTCTCGATCGCTTGTTTGTTCTTTCACAGAAAAAAAATTCGCATAAAATTCCATTGTTATATCTTTTCTGTATGTAAATGACATTTACATTTTTAAATGATACGTTTTTATAGTACAATAAAATGTGAAAATCAAAATATAAAATTCCGTATATATAAAAGACAAAATTTGTCGTCTAATTTATGAAATGAAAATGTTTTTCAACTTTTGTGTCGTGTTATTTCTTCTCTCAAGAACTGATGCAATATTTCCCAAATCAAGCGCATATGATCGAAAAATTCCCCCATTACCTGCAAAAGATTCACCTCTACCAAAATATAGACTGTCCAAAGACTTGGAACCTGTTTCTTACGAACTACGCGTAAAAACTTACGTACCTGGCTATGTCGAATTCGATGAATCCAAGAATTTCACCTTTGATGGACAGGTGATCATAAGGTTCAAAGTATTGAATGAAACCGACAAGATCGAACTGTTTTCGAAGAATTTGAAACTAAATGAAGCAAAGCTGAGCCATGTGAGTGGATTTATGTACGGTATTCAAATTTTATCATTATTTTTAGGCGACGAAACCAGAAAAGTTGCGGATTGAAGAAAACGTAACTCATTCTGATACGGACAAAGTTGTGTTTCACGTTAACAAGAATATGACTGTGCTCGGAGAATATATCCTTGAGGTAAGAGCACGGATTCCAAACGTCGTATAAACTAAGGTTCTTAAAAAATAGGACTCCAAAGCTCTATACGATTGAACCAAACTTGAAAAGGTTCAATTCGTATTGAACCAAACTTAAAAAGGAAGTAGTTTTGTGCGATAGAATTTTCTGTGATATCTCTATAGCTGTGATGCCAATATGGCTCTAGGGAAACTACCTTAGATTTGCGACAAGGTTTCAGGTTAATTACAAGGTAAGTCCTAAGGCTATAGGTTGCGCTTATTCCGTTTTTTAAGCCTAAGAGCATTTTGAGCCATCATTCAAAGCTTATGATTCGATCAAGTTAAGAACAAAAACCACTTATTCTGAAAACAGTTTGAAAACGTAGATAACTGATATCCAAATGATAATAGTGATACTACAGTATTGTCAGCTCAGATGAGGCTATGCCCCATCATTTTTCAAAAAAGAAAAATGATCGACGACAAAGACTATATTGCAGACGTAATGCTTTCAGATTACGTACACTGGTCGCATGCCGTTGTATTCTAACAAAGATCCTAACACTTGGTCAGGTTTATACTCTCAAGACTACGACGCCGGATACGGCTATAGACAGTAAGTTGTGATTCATAGGAATATTGGAATAAGTGAACCTTTATAAAATCTTTGGGAGAAAAGAAAAGTTAAAGAAGAAATCCATTTGACACGAGTGATTCGTTCATATAAGTGCAGTAACAAGAAAAGAGAACCCGCGGCTTCGCCGCGGAGCACGCACCCAAATCAAGGATTTTCCGGAATTCCGGAAGCCAGAAATCCCGGAAATCGTAAATGTACCCGGCGAAACCGGTATCAATCGTCTCCTCTCGCCGAGAGGAATCGATTGAGCTATAATCCGAGCGGCGACGGGGGTACTTGTCCTTTTACGTGACTCAGGTACCGTTTTTCTCTTGAGTAAGCCCCGGGGCGTATATTTTTCAACCCCCCCCCCTCTAGGGGGGTCTTACTTCAGGAGGGGGCTTACTTCAGGAGGGGGGCTTATATTGTTCAACCCCTCGCCGGAAAAATCTCAAAAAATTTCAAAAATCTCAAAAATCGTCAAAATTTTCGAATTTTTTTAGCAAAATGTCCAAAAAACCATAGGGGGAACCCTATTGATTTTTTGACAAATTTTTCAGAAAATGATTTTTAAAAACCACTAGTGATATATTAGCGCGCGCGCAAAGCGCGCGCGAGATAAACAAATAAACATATGTTAAAGATAAAATTTTTCCATTCTGGTATTTTTTAAATTTATTTGGACACTAAAAAATTGCAATAAAACAGACAAATATACACAAATTTTCCGGAATTTTTTATCACCTGACCTACAGTAGTCCAGAAATCAGTTAAAGCCCCAGTAGATCTCTGAAATGGTAGATATCTCAAAAAAGACCTTACAAATACCAGCACATACAGTATTCCAGAATTCATTAACCTTCTGACCTGGGAAATACAGAATTCTGTTATTCTCTGACTTACAGGATTCCAGAATTCTGTTATCATATAATCCTACAATAATCTAAAATTCAGATACCTTCCCACCTACAGTAATCAAATTTATTGTAAAGATTTATCGAAAAGCAATTTCAGTTATCAGACAACTGTACAGCTAAGCAAAAATTAATTTCATTGAAGCAACAAAATTTTTTTTTTTCCCAAAAAAATACAAAAACATCTTAAATCACACGTTTACGTTTTTTGGGTTTCTGCGACTTTTCGTCTCACTCGACTCACGCTTCACGTTAGCCGGCTTTACGGAGTGCTTCCTTCCTTAAGTTCGATGAATTTGTACGTGCTTGCATCAGTATTCATCTTACGGCTTGCAGTCACCTTCCGAAAGTGGAAAAAAAACCCTTCTTCTTTCGCTTTAATCCAAAAGTGACCCCTCCTACGAAAAAAATTTGTCAGTGAATACTGTTGCCTTATTAAATCAGACTTAAAAATTTCAACTACAAGCTTGGCTTTACTGTCCGTAAACCTTTACTCCAAGCTCGATATATTTTTAGGTGAATCGTTAACTTAATATTTTGTAAAGATAGAAAAACTTTTGTTTTGGTCTTATTTTCTCCATATTGTTCTAATCTAACAATTTGTAATGTTATAATGTCACAAAAAAATTACCGTTGATAGCGACAGTTTTGGCGGCAGCTTATCCGCCCCCTCTGCCCATGGGAGCGAAGCGAATGCTGCGCTTTTCCTCGTTTCGAGATAGCACCAGAATCGACGCTTCCCACTGGTATTCTCGGGTCCAGCTCTTCCGACCACACGCAATTTGACGGGGCTATAATTTGCATATAAAAGACAATATGATAAATACAAAAACCACGCAGGTTGGCCACTGATCAAGGAGCCCAAAGTTGCAGAAGACGATAAAGACATAAGACTGAAAATCAAATACATAAGACATATGGGTAATGAGTAATATAGTTATAGAGGTTTTTTTTTCAATGTGTTTTCTAAGTACAAATCATTTCACAATAAAACATTGCCATTTTGCCACTTCATGCTTACAACGTTTCCATGGCGTTAGGTACGGCCCAGTTTAATGTTAAAAATTCCAGGAATAACTTGAGGTTAAACACAAAATGAAAGGAATTTTGGTGAATAAAAATTTTGTGTATGTATTCTCAGTTAAAATTAAAAACATAATAAATAAAAACCCTGTTTTTAATAACAAAACGATAAAGTGAATAGCCTAAAGGAGCTTTACGCCACGCTTTTCGTCCTTAGAGAGACAAAAAGCACAAAAATGGTTTCACAACAAAACACTACCATTTGATACAAAGAAAATATAAATCAATGAATGGATAAGTAAACGCGATCGGCACAAAAGAATGTGCAAAAAAAAAGCATTGTGTGAATATGTACAAAAGAAAAAAAATTTATGAATATCTCATTGTGATAACTCCTAGTTTTAAAAAATTTTACAATGTGCCTCCTCATTAGCAAGTAGATGAAAGATCTGTCACACAATGGAAAAAATTAGACGAAAGAACAAAGGAAATTAACGCAAAATGTCAATTGCTAATGCATAACATTATATCACTTTAGGAAAAAATATTTACGAAAAAAAATTAATGTACAAAATTAAAATGCAAAAGTACATTAAATACTTTTAATGTACTGTGTAAAACACGTAATAGACGTTTATCATACGAAAACAGTAAAAACAGTTTCCCAGTTCTACTGAAATGCAGAATTTCATTTTAAAACTTGAATTTGGATTAGGATTCAGCATGTCCGAGAACTATTTGATACCTATTTTCAACGTGTCAGAAGCCTTGAAAATTAGAAAATGACAAAATGGAACTATCATTCAATCATAAAACACTCAAAAACACAACGCGAATTCAAATTTTCAAATCCGAAATCTGATTTCAAATTCGGATTCAACATATCCGAAAACCCCTGTACACAAATTTTCAGTTCACGTAGTACAGCAATGTAAAAATGTAAAAGAACGTAAAATTTAGAAGTAAACCTGTATAGCGTAAAATACTAATTTCGTTGAATTTCCATATCGTTTTCTTGTTATTGATACCACATGAAATTAAATTAAAAAAATAACAACAAATGTATTTCAAACATTATCAATCAAAGCAAAGTATAACATGTCAATGTAACAATATAAGTCTTAATATCTCTCAAATAAGTCTTCTTATTTGCATAGACGCTTGAGAGAAATCGGAACATTTCCAACAGAGCGTAGAATGAGTTCAGTTTTATGGCGCAATTGATCGCGACGATTCACGCTCTTGGACTCCAAATTTCGCAGGATCCAGCAAAGAATTGTCTTTTCTTCGAGTAGCGCGAACGGCTGTCCAATGCAATTGCGACTTCCAGCGAATTTTGTAATTTATTTACAGAAACGAAATATAACAATTTAGAAAGCAGAAATGTTCTAAATAATCTATATTTGCGATATAAAACAAAAAAGGACATATGTTCAAGTGAAAAACAGGCTGAAACACGTTTTTCCATTTTGGCGCGAATTCAAATTTTCAAATTCGAAATCTGATTTCAAATTCGGATTCAGCATATCCGAAAACCCCTGTATGCAAATTTTTAGCAACTTTTATCGTCAGATACGAAAAACCCATTTTTTGGACAAAAAATGACCAAAAAATTCATAAAAAATGATACAAAAAACGAAAACCAAAACTTTAAAAAGCAGAAATACTTTAAGTAAGCTATATTTGCGATATAAATCAAAAAAACACAAACATCCATTGACAAAAACGCTTAAAAACACGTTTTTCCATTTTGGCGCGAATTCAAATTTTCAAATTCGAAATCTGATTTCAAATTCGGATTCAGCATATCCGAAAACCCCTGTATGCAAATTTTTAGCAACTTTTATCGTCAGATACGAAAAACCCATTTTTTGGACAAAAAATGACCAAAAAATTCATAAAAAATGATACAAAAAACGAAAACCAAAAATTTAAAAAGCAGAAATGTTCTAAATAATATATATTTGCGATATAAATCAAAAAAACACAAACATCCATTGACAAAAACGCTTAAAAACACGTTTTACCATTTTGGCGCGAATTCAAAATTTCAAATTTCAAATCTGACAATTTTCGGGAAACCTACAGATCATCAGCTACAAAATGAGCTATCACTCATAAAAAACTAACGAACGGATCGTCAGATATAAGCGTTGCAAACAAACAAACAAACAAACAAAATTCTGCAAAATAATATAGTTAAATAGGGTCCCCCTATGGTTTTTTGGGCAAATAATTTTTTAAAGAAAATTTTTTGCCTAAAAAATAGGGGGGACCCTATGGTTTTGAAAAATCATTTTCTGAAAATTCATCAAACAAAAGAATTTGTCCAAACACATTTCCTTTGTTGATATTTTATTCAACGAATGTATTTAAACAGATAATATATGTAAAAAAGAGCATTTTAATGTAAAAAACCTTACTTTTTTGGGGGGGGCTTATATTTTTCAACCCCCTCTAGGGGGCTTACTTCAGGAGGGGGGCTTACTCAAGAGAAAAAACGGTAAGTCACGTTTTCACGTATGTGGTCCCCAATTTTGACATTGATAACGTCGTTGTACACGGAGAGAGTGCGCCTTAGAGGGACTCGATTAGAAAGTAAACAAGCTTATTACCCCACTTTTTATTCAAAACTTTAGCGAAAATGCATTCCGGTTATCAAAGACTTTGAAGACATAAATTTCACCGTTGTGCAGAAAATTTTCTTCTTTACCAATAAAATTTAGCTATGTGGCATCAACTCAGAACGAACCATTTGGAGCTCGACTCATCGTTCCATGCTTTGATGAACCTCAATTCAAGGCTGTATGGAACGTTACAATAGTGCATCCTCGTGGTACCACTGCACTATCAAATGCTATAGAGATTGAAGATATAATAAGGTATTCAGTTAATGTCATAATTAGGGCCCGGATTTCCCGGACATTGTCCGAAAATGTCCGGAAATGTCCGAAAACAGTCATTTTGGAAGAAAAATTTCACGTTAAAAATGCAATAAAATAGGTCAATTGTCCGAAAACACACATTCCATGTCCGAAAATGGGAAAATTTTAGAGAAAATGTCCGGAAAATCCGGGCCCTAGTCATCAGAATCGCCAAAGTATCCATTGAAATACGAATGCAAATTAGCATATCAAATGCTATAGAGATTGAAGATATAATAAGGTATTCAGTTAATGTCATAATAGTATAAACACAAGAAGGGAAAACCCGCGGCATTCGCCCGTAAGAGTGATAAAATGGCTTATATAAGCCATTTTATCTAACCCATCATGGCATGGAAATTGAAGAAAAGGAAATTGGGTATTTCAGATATTTAATGAGTGAAAAAACTGTTGAACTGCTTTCATTTTATTCTCAATGAGTTTACTTCCAGCAGCGACTGGATTGAAACGACCTTTGACAAAACTCCTCCAATGTCATCCTATCTGCTGGCTATGGCAATTATCAGTTACGAATACAAAGAGAAGACTATGAAATCCATAAGTGGAAAAACAGTTCGCGTAAGTTTTTCTTTAAAACGAAACATACACGAAAATTGTGGTTAACCCTTCATTGCCCATCGGTGGGTAAGCCCCGTATGCCCAACGACGATATTTAGCTGATTTTTTGGTATATGGGTAGATTTCGAGATTCTACTAGATGCGTATTTTTTCTTTTTTTGAAAACCCCCAAAAATTCCAATTTTTGGGGGTCAAAAGTCGGGATTTTGCCGAAAATCCATGATACTCCCCATGGTTTCGAAATTTTTAGATGTCTAAAAAACACTTTTTCTGGTCAATTTCGATGCGCTGAGCACGAATCTGAAGTTTGTTTTTTCGTGGAGTCACAAAAAAAATTTTTTCCGTAAAATTTCGAATTTTTCAAGAGTGTACCTTTTATAGCGCGCTCTAAAAATTTTTTTAGAGCTAACACACAAAAACTAACTACATATTCTTATTCAGGACAAAAAGTTGGCTATATAAGAGCAATATCAGATTTTAGCTAGGAAGCCAGAAAACTGGCCAAAAATTACTCCAAAGGTTGCGTATCTATTCGGATACTATGGGCAATGAAGGGTTAAAGTAGTTTTTTCAGGTTCGTGTATGGCTGACTCCTCATGTAATCGGCATGGCGGAGAGGCCATTAGAAATTGCAGTCAAGCTAATATCATACTACGAGAAAAAGCTTGGCCAGCCGTATCCACTTCCCAAGATGGATATGATAAAAGTAGACAACTTAGCAGTTAGCGCTATGGAGAACTGGGGATTGGTCATTTATAGGAATCACGAAATGCTTCACAATGATACTGTATCTCACGAGCTTGCTCATCAGGTTTGAGTTTGCGACAAAATGGAGATGACATGTTAAAACTAAATTGGAATTTAGTGGTTCGGCAATTTGGTTACCATGAAGTTTTGGGATGACATTTTCTTGAATGAAGGTTTGTTTCAATTCCTCTGTAAAAAGTGGTCGAAACAGGCCTCCAAAGTCTCAATTTGTATGGGAAAAGTGCAAAGTGATGTCTATTCAGAGGGCTCAATAGGCATCAAACTTGGTATGTCCTGCAAAGATCTTTTGTGCATATAAGAGATCTCAGATAGGGGCAGTTTTTAAGATATCACACACTTTTGGGTCGCATTCAGATCGTGAAAATATAGTGGCCTACTTTTCTGTCATTTTTTGGGCCACCCTGTACTTTATTTAAATATGTGAATAAGTTCCACCCCGAAACCGTAAAATCCATAGTGTCCGGCCTATGCATTTGTGGTTTAAAAAAGTTAAGTTCCATATGAAGGAGCTCCTCCTTTATGTCAGTGCTGCTCCAGATGAGTCATAGTCTGTTGGGCCGCCAGACAGTCAAAGAAAGACACACTCTGTGTGTTTTCTTACTGTCTGACGATCTCAAGCCTATGAGTAAGGGCAGCGCCTATATAAAGTAGGAGCTTCATCAAGCATACCCTGACTTAAGTTACACCCTGAAGGCCTCCCCGTGTGGTGGAACTTAAAGTTAACTGAATTAAGATTTGCTCTTAAGATATTATTGACTCTATATATTTCAGGATTTGCTACTTTTATTCAAACACCGGCATTGGTTGGCATAGGAAAAAAACTAGATGTGGTTCGTTATTACAATACAATGATACTAGCGAAGTGTGGTGGTGATTGGTGTCTCTGACTATGCATCCAGAATAGCGTGACCGACTAAAACCTCACAGACTGCCTGAAATTTTGTCTAAATTTGTCTAAATTTTGACCTCAAATTCGGATTCCCCGCTAAAAATTACCCTAATTAGGTACCTGTCTAAAATTAAGCACCCCTAAGAATGCACTTCCCGAAAATCCCAGGTGACGCCATATCCCAGGTGACGCCGGACAGCTTTAACTTACTATAAGGATAACTTACTATAAAGATATCTAGTACAGTCAAATCTCATTATAGCCCCGGCCCCCCCCCTGGGGACAGGGCCGTGGGGGGGGGGGGCTATTACCGGGGAAAATAGGCGCGAAACATGGCTTCCATCCAAATGGTAAAAATAGCCTGAAAACCCAAAAAAGACTCTTTTGGGCCGTTTTTGGACCATTTTTGCCTTTGGAAAATTTCCCCCGGTTATAACCCCCTAGAGGGTTTATACCGGGTTTGACTGTGTGTGCTTCGAGTATTATAATGAAATTTTCTAGGTGACGTATTATCGCGCATTAAACGTTGACCTTCTCAAGGAGGGAGTATCATTTCCTCCACGAGCAGTACACTACGAACCTGTTTGGCCGGAGGACTACATTAACACTAAAAAAATTTTCAATTTCCAATACGTATATCAAAAAGTAATATATTTTCCGGTTTATAAATCTGCTTCGGATTTAACAATAAGTAAAATGTACTATTGCAGGGCGCATCTGCAATTCGAACGATAGAACTGGCAATGGAATCCAAAGAATTTTATGAGGGAATCAAAGTTTGTCTTTGTTTCTAACATTGATTCTCTTTAGAAAAATCCCCAGTTTTCTACACTAGCTAGGCGGAATATGAATCTAAGAAAAATCAGACAAACTAAGAAGTTTGTTCAAATTATCGATTTTTTACTACTTTTTTGGTTAATTGAGTTAATGCCGGATACGGTATTCGTATAGGCCCAATAGACCCGAAGTACTCCTTTTTCATTACAGCGTATCAAAATCACAAAATGTTGATGACGTAATCACTAATTTTTCAGCTCTATCTCAACCGCTATAAATTCGGAAATGCAGACTACCACGATCTTTTGAACACTTTATCCGAAGCAAAACCTTTAAACCAAACATCTGGTGGCCCAAAGTCCATTGCTGAGTTTGCGGAAACGTGGATCCTTCAGCCAGGATATCCAGCGGTGACTGTCAAACGTCACAATGCCACCCACGTTGAACTCACTCAAAAACCTCGTTCATTCGAGGGTTCAGCACCAGTTTCAAAGTAATTTTGTATTGGGCAAAGTTTAGGTCGTATTAACGAGTTTTTAGAACAAAATGGTGGATTCCCATTTTCTATAAGGTTGATGGCAAGGCAAGACCAATGGAGTGGCTGTTTGATAGTAAGTCTAAACCAATTCTGACTTACAGTCAATCCTCACTTATCCTGCAGCCCAAGGGAAGGACCTTAGGGTGCAGGATAAGTGAGGCAAATTTACTTGTTAGACATTCTTCTTGTTGGACATATAGAAATAGACTGCATCGATATTATTATTAGCTAGTAGCGCGATACCGTTTTTGACCGTCAACAGGTGTTAGGTGGTGGGAAATAATCAAAATTTATCTAGCAACCTCAGAAAAATCGATAAATTCAATTGAGCCCTTTTAGCTTTGCATTTGGAAGTTGGACAAGACGAGGCTTTGATTTTGAATGAGGATCTAAACGTACTCTATTGTGTGAATAACGATAATGAAACACTCAATGCTGTGAAAAAGAGAATCGGAGATAAAAATGTGAGTGCAATTATTAACAAAACTGATATGGATTATGGGAAAATATTAAATTCTAGTAACCTATGGCTGCTTATATTAGAATTCAGTAGGTAGAAGTTTGGTTTCTTCCTCCAAAATAGATCCCATATGTGTTTTTAAACTTGGAAATTGGGAACAGGGCGTGGAAAGATTTCATTTCATTTCCCAGTTTAGAGACCCTACGAGAGTTATGCGAAGCGGCTTCGCCGCTATAAAAAAATTTCCTTTGTAGCGTTTTCCGAGACCTACAAAATGAGCTATCGTGGACCCCCACACGGGGGGAACAAAAAAACTTTCCTTTGTAGCGTCAAAAACATGCATTTTTGCCACTTACTATAAGGATAACTTGTAGCATATGATATCAGCATATGCACTAGTTGCTAGTGATATATTGCTATGCATTAGTATATACATCAGCATATGCACTAGTTGCTGATATACAACTTGTAGCATATGATAACTAGTTGCTGCCTATAATGATAACTTCCCCGGTAATAGCCCCCCCCACGGCCCTGTCCCCAGGGGGGATCCGGGGCTATAATGAGATTTGACTGTACTAGATATCCTTATAGTAAGTTATCCTTATAGTAAGTGGCAAAAATGCATGTTTTTGACGTTTGATGAGCATAAGTTTAGCTTGGAGCAAGCGAAATATCTGGAAGGGTAAAATCCTGGTTAAAGTTTCAAACAATTTCAGATCTTCCCATGGCCCTCTCTACAAAAATTGATCGAAAACTCGATTGTTGCTGCCAACGTTAACTGCAATTCGCATGATTCTGTTTTCGAATTGCTCGCGGAAGTGTTCAAGCATAGATTGGACGATCTCAAAGGTCATTTTATTGCGGCTGAGACTGGTAAAAAATCGGTAATACATTTCGAAATGATACAAAATGCAAGTAAAGGTTTTACTTTTAGGATATAAAACGGCGTTTCACAGAAGCTAATATGAGTATTGACCCCTTTGATAACGCTAAAGAAATCGATGGGTTTGGCTCAATTCTGGAGATTCATAGATTGGACGATCTCAAAGGTCATTTTATTGCGGCTGAGACTGGTAAAAAATTGGTAATACGCTTGGATAGAAATAAAAATCAAAGTAACTGTATCATTTTAGGATAGAAAATTACGTTTCACAGAGAGCAAAGCGAATCTTGACTACTACGAGAATGTTAAAGAAATCGATGACTTTGGGACAGTTATGAATTATGTGAATGAACGTCCAGGATATTGAATCGCTGATCTGAAACTAAGGAAGAAACCGGAACGCTTGGCTTAATTCTGAAACCTATTCGAGCTTCTTAAAATTATATATGCTGAAAGTGTGCGCTACTTATCCATAACAGATTTGATTATAATAAAAATCATGCTTAGAGTGAGTTTACAGCAAACAACAGATAGAAAATGATCAAAAATTGGGAAAATAAAATGACAGATCATACATAATGGTATTGAACAAGATGAAAACAGAGTGACCTTTTGATACACACGTTTTTTCTATTATTGTGGCCACATATCTTTTCATAGAGAGTGAATTCCGCAACTTTTAGAATCTAAATAAAACATTCCCTGCAATATGGAGACATATAGACTGAAAATCAGCCAATTTTTGGGTGTTACCGGTGGTCCATGTTGGCAGTAGGTTTGTCAATGGACACAGCACGGCAGTCATTATTGCCAGGTACACAGCGAACAGTTTTAGCACTTACCACACACAGCGATTATCTTTAGCGATACCCTGTCATTAATCAAAGTACGTAATACCTGTAATTAGTCACCGGGGGAGTAATAATAATAAGAAGTAAGAATACCAATAAATTACCCAATAAGGAAGGCGATGTAGGAAGATATACGAAAGATTGATTTATAAGTACAATGAAGTTTTTCTAATCGTCGGGTCCCTCTAAGTTGATAGGTGAATTTCCGTGTTCCCCCCCCACTAGAATAACCCACTTTTTGGGGCTCCCGGACCCCAAACTCGCGAGTACCCCCCCCCCAAAAAAAAAACCATGATTTTAGGGGGGTTATCAATGTCAGAATTGGGGGGTGACATACGTGAAAACGTGAGTTACGTGGGTCACGTAAAAGGGCAAGTTTTCGATCGCGCGTCGGATCCGGGCGTGTGATACGTCAATCGCTTCGTCTCGATGAGACAAGACGATTGGTACCGGTTCCAGCCTACACTGGTGATCCTATCCGGAGATATGGCTTCCGGAAATCCGGAAAATCCCGGATTTGGCCAGGTCACAGATCACCCGTCGCGCCCCGGATCCGGGCGTGTGATACGTCAATCGCTTCGTCTCGATGAGACAAGACGATTGTCATAATCACTGGGATTCGGCACCCTTATAGGTTTCTGGCTACGTTGAAGCTAATGCTGAAGTCAGATTTTTGGTCTCTGGATTCAGAATCCCGGATTCTGATGCACCGTTGACTTAGCGTGGAAAATGTTGGGGGTATGTTGCGTTAGGCTAATGCGTATACTAAGTACGGCTCCCGTATGGGGACTTCCT